>WWPM01020971.1:0-15870 GCA_023279145.1 Glomeris maerens
GGAAAAAGCAACCCCTTGATGAAGTCTTCTCCTTACTGTATTAAACTTAAGTGTTTCTGTCTGTGTAAGTACCAAAGCATGCACCAATAACGATAGTTTAATTAGTTGTTATACTGTGAGATAAACGTTTCAAGGTCAGAATATTATTGTGTTTTAACCATAATTATGAAATTTAAATTTATAAGAATTACGCACATTCCACCAAAAAGGAATTTCTTTTGTAGCATTTTTCTGATTCCCCGTTTGAAATTACAGAATTATCCATTACTAAACCATTTTCTATTCATCGAAAATAAAACCATCTTTCTGCGCAATTCCTAGCTGATCTACATTGATCTACATGCTGTTTTCTGATGAAATGTGGAGATGAAAATTAAGAAAACGAGAAAACTGTTTTGGATTCCAGAAATAAAATATAAGTAAATCATATCCGATGTAAGATTCCGTAAATGAAATATAATAAAATATTAGCAAACCATTTTCGGTTTTATTGGAGATCTAATTACATAACTAAGATCTGCGAACTTTGCTATAAAAATTGCTGTAATCAAAGTTTCAGTTTGAACAGAAAATGACAAGCAAACTTTCAAGACCAATTTATCTCTACATGGAAGACGAGCAATGTTCATGTTCATGTGCATGTAATAAGATGTGTAATAACGCTTTCAACATCACTAACATATGATAATATGGGGGGATGCGGGCAAAATTGAGACAGGCATCCCGGGTCATTTTACAAGACAGATAGGGTTAGTAGGTGCAAAATGCTCTTTTCTTGCAGAATAGTGATTGAAAAAAGTTAACACTTCGCTCCAGTTAATGATGCGAACGGCAGATAGTGTGCGTTACAATCTCGATTGCACATTTTACACACAAACAACGTTAAACAGGCAGGCAAATAAAAACAAGTGGTGCTGATCCCTGGGCCCAGGGTTATTTCATCGAGGTCAGGGCAATCAACGAGTCTAACAAATTCACGAGTGAAATGAAAACCGACATTGCGATCAACTCGCACGATAAAGGTAATGGCAAGGGCTAATGAGGCGACACAAGAGTTTGGCAATAATTGAGGGTTATAACACAAGTGATAACTACCCTAGATAATCTCAAAGGTCCTTTTCTCAGCCGGGACCACTAGCTGCAATCATCGCATTTTCTCCGCAAAATTTAAAATGTTATAACGACTATGTATGGTGTATGAAAAGGAGAATGACAGGATTTGCTCTCAGAATCACTCAACAAATTCGTTGTGATATACATAAGTGTTGTATATTCAATAATGTGCACAGTTGATAAGAGAGGAGTCCCTTACTGACCCATAGATAGGTAGTACCTAAATGTTTACCTCCAACATAAACCCAGCTTGCAGATCATTCCACCACGTGATGCCAAGATATTAATCTAATGCATATACACACATGTAAATGCATTAGGTAAACCACTTTACCGAATTAACTTTTAAAGAACTTTTGAATTGTTTCAACAGTTTGTCCATATAACAAGCTAAAAACTGCAATCAATGATGATTTGAAGATCCTATACAAGCAAAAAGCAAACTTTCTTAAAGTGGAACTCACATGTTTACTTGCTAATAGAAACATTTTGAATGCTCAACTTTATACAAAAGATCTCATTTGAATGTTTACTCATAGATGTTTCAGGGAGTATAGGTACGTACCTCTATTTTGTAAAATAAATATTGACATTAATATTGTAGCTTGCACCATGCAATAAAACTCGATTTCTACATTTAGAATTACAAATGTCGATCTGCTGTCCATATTCCTAATAACAGTGCGCATATATTAGTATATTTGCTGACGGAATATTTTTTTGGCAAATTACATTACTGCGCATACATGTATACCCATTATAGGAAAGAGTCTTTCCAAGTTCAGCGTATATATCTTAGATCTAATCAACTTATAGCTAAACTACAAGTGTACAATGAAATTTACATTAATGGGAAGGAGTGAACAAGATAAACATGTAGTAATTTCAAACTGCGGCGAGAGGAATCAATTTGCAAATTAGAAAGGGAACTTTATGTACTTTGTAAATCCCTCAATCAAATTACAGGCGCGGACCAATTGACCATTCATTCACTTTGAATTTTCCTCCCCTCGATTGCAAATAGTGGATATAAATTTCAAGAAAAAACTCTTCACGCCTTTTGCCAATTGCAAAGACTTATATACAACACCTATCTTAGCAGTGGGTTTTGCCATTTCCACTCGTATATGCATACACATACTATACGTACATACATGTTTGCACACATAAATCTATCTCATGTGAATGAAAAGTGACACTCTTTCAAGGAAAAAGGAAGCGATTTGTGTTCTTGTCACTTTGCAACTTCTTCCAACTTCCTATCATTGCAAAAAATATTTCATCACGCCTAGTGACAAATTGTCAAAATATCCAAATACTCAAACATGCACGAGTAAACTCAGCCAGTAACAATACCCTACATCCAAAATACTTTGAAACGTGAATATTCCAATACGTAACTGAAATAAAAATGTAACAACAAACTATCTACACCTCCACTTAACTGTATAATAATAGATTTGAGGATATGCATGAACAATGATCTTCAAAAAGTTTCTATTTCAGAAAGTGAAAATTTAACTTGTTCCAATAAATAATTACGAAATAGGATACAATGAAATAATGTGCAGTAAATTCTGGTGAAAGAAAAACCAACATTTGAAAATGGGTATAGTAATAATAATTAATTGTTGTTAACGGGGACAACAACAGCTAGATGGCGCTCACTACTCATGCGGTGTGCAGGCCACAAGTTACGCACCACTTTGAGAGCGACATGACTGACAATTTAAAGTGTTATTACAGTAATTATTATTGAGCATTTTTCTTTTCATATTCTCAAGAATTCAGTATTTATACAACTGTAATTTAATATCTAGAAATGTTAATGTCGGATTGAATTCTCACAAATAAGCCAATTATCATTCTGTTTATTATCACCGCAGTGTAGCCAGCCCTTCAAAACTCGAGAGGGAATGAATAAATAAATCAATTAGCATATCGTTAAACTTGCAGATTTATTTAGACACATTCAGAATACTGACAGTATACTTTTCGTTAACTGCATTAGTTGAATTTATTATTTATAGTCGTGCAGCTGGAAAGTTGATGAAACTGCAAATTGGTTCACTCTATTTGAGCACAATTCAAGCTTTTTTGTACATCTACATTATTGTGACGTTGGAGCTTATTTATCCGCAAAGTGTATGCCACAATTTCCTTAACCTATTTCTATATTATTATTCTTTTTAGTGGATGCGGGAAGAAATGGATAGAGAGAGAGAGAGATAGAAAAACAACAGAATGGGCAAAGAGGGAAATTACTTCATGGGACAAATTGAATTAAGTTGGCCATCTGCTTTATGGCAAACAATAGAGGGGAGGGCCGAATCACCAAGCAAACCCTTTCCGTGGCCGTTTATCTCCATCCTAAAGCAAACTTTCAATGCACTTTTATATGTATCTCCCATCCCTTTGCATCTTTTTAATGTTCTGCCAGCATAATCCAAGACCCAAAATATCATTTTATAGAGAAGTATTGTCCATAAAAACACTCGAAATTGACGAAAATGCGCCGAGCACAAACAAATTCCAATCTCATATTGAAACAAACAATAATTTCTTCTTCATCCATCAACTTTATGAGAGGCGACAAACTTAACTCTGCCAAAAACCATAGTCAAAATATTTTCGCCAACTCTGCATGCGCGCAAAATATAAAACTGCTCGGAATTAAAGATTTAAAATGTCTAAGAAACAGTCATGGATAATAAAAGTCATTTCTCTCATACACAACCACCTCAAGTTTTAAAGTCGGTGGGAATTTAATATTCAAATGGAGAAATCGGTAAAGAAACAATTTTTGCCCTATAATATTTTGAAAAATATGTAAATATTGGTGATGGTGATCCATTCTCACTTACATCACATCTGGTGTACTGACAGGAGAAGTGTACATGAAGATCTGCGAGTTATTACACTTGTTGTATACTTCCCTGGTGAGTGTGTGCATGCATTGTATATTGCAATTATACAGGAGGTGAAAAAATATGTATATAAGAGACCAATCAGACGAGCCCCAGGACAGGAAAGTCGCAGCTGAAACTTTATTTACCTCCAACTATAGCCTCAGCACACATACATATACTCCTGTCCGGATTAATTTCATTATCTCCAGACACAAGGTTAACAAACGGAAGTACACCACAATAACAGGACAACGTAGGCTATAGTGTTACTAGGTTCATGACAATTACAGGTTGAATTTTGTTTTTTACGCAACTTTGAAAACCAAACAATTTATAAAACACAAATACAGGTTTGTTCTTTACAATTAGATAGTTTCTTCTAATTATTATATCAATACTTTCAGCTCTAGCCATCGCAATGGTATCTCTTTTTTTCTGATAATTATTTCAGTTTTTTACAACTCTGTAGGGAGTTATAGATAACATATGGAAAAGGTTACAATTTATCTAACATCCATCATCATAAACGAAATAAACAGAAAGTATAATGAACATACAAATGAAAATACATCTATGTATATGATATTTAAGAAACAAGTAACATTGCACAACAAATTTACTTACCATAAAAGTTTATATTTCCCCCTGTGAAGCGTTCAAGTTGTTTACTGTCACAGTGTATATTCATCATAAATTGACTTGGAAATGCATCAAAAACTGCTTTTTGTTGCTAGCTCTTGGACAGGAATACTGTATAGTAATTTTAAGATGTGACAGGGGAAAGAAACCCAATTGGGAAATCATCCTGATGCGAACCGACTTCTGGATATTATTTATGCATTTTTCAAAAACGTAAACGCACAAGTATAAAATATATAATCATAACAATTTAATACCTGCCCCTTGTGACAGGATTACCAAAATACCCCCCTTCTTGTCAGTTCGTTGTCTTGCCAACTGAACACTACTGGAAACACCTTAATTTCATATTGTCTCCCATCAAACAAAAATTCGCAATTGCATATTGTCCTAATTAACTTGGAACAATGGTGCAAACTGATACAAGGACAATACTTTCAATGATTTCATTGGCCTGAACTGCAACAGATGTTTAGTGCAAGTGTTTCCAGCTTCCGACACGTGTGTAACACCGTATTTTGCATGTATATGCTAAAAGCTGTTAGAACGTTGTTAGCATAGCGTTGCGAATGGTCTTTTTTGGAGCGAAAAATTACCCTTTGCTTAATTAGGTAACTGCAAGAGGTGGCGGCAATACTAATTAACGTTGCCACATCGCTAATTGACCGGTGCATATGCATATGCACATATCACGTGACGTGTTTCCTGTTCCGAACACGAGAAGAGCAGCAGCCATCAACACCAAACATGGTCAAATATATTAAATTCATAGCCAATGCAATTACAGTAATGACGCTGTCAAATTGCAAAATATATTGTGTACGTATAATATACATGCACCTATAGCTGCTGCTGCTGCAAGTGTATTACCATAATGCAACTTTTCGGACAGCAGTCATTTTTATTTGCAAGGGCAGTAAAATCATCAGAAAAACGTGCAGCCAAAGAAAAAACTATATTTCCTCCAATATAATGGAGGGGGAGAAGGACAAACAGGCAACAATACCTCTCCTCGACAAATACAAGTTGAACAATGCCATTTATATCGTAGCTCCTGCTTCAACCTAACATGGATTAATCGATATCGATTATTATAGGAGAGACGAAGGATACTCAAGTCAATCACACACCACCTTGCTCTCGCTCTCTTCATCCTCGGGTATATCATAAAATATTTTATATTTGCCAGTTTAAAAATTATTATTATTCGCACGCACTGTTGTTAGGGAAAAATGTAGGGAATTAAAACAAACTTTGCATGGAAAACATTTGACGTGCTGCATACATTTTAAAAAAAAATATATATTGACATTAAAAATCTCTGCATGTTTTCAAATTTGCTTTACTTCCAAGATTTTCAAACTAATTTATTATTGATATATACTATAATAATCAATCCATGCCCAAAAATATTCATAGGAAATAAAAATTACAACTTATAATTGCACGAGATTTAGTTTCTAAATCGTCATCAAGTGTCAAAGCCGCTTGGCAATGCCATAAGTTCCAGATTAATCCCATATTATAAAGAGTAGGTATCATATTGTAGACTATAGTACTTGAATCATGGTAAAAATATAAATATACGTATAGAAATTTATAAATTCCGATTTTGTAAAAGTTGCATTTCCCTCGTAATTGCACTCGTAGCAAAGCAAATATATCACATAGTAGCATATTTCACTCCGCAAACGTTTGAAGACTGAACAAATAATACTTATGCACAAGTTTTCATACTGCCACAGGGTAAAACAGGGTTCAAGAAATACGTGCATCGAAATTAATTACACGGCAAACGGATGGAAAATGCAAAGTTGAACAAAAACATATTTGTAGGCGGGAGAGAGAGAGAGAGTCGTATTTCGGAGCACTAAATCAAGCATTTCTATAAATATTTTTATATTCGTTGACAAAGAGCATGTTTTTGGCCTGCCAAATGATGCAGCGATTCGCATCGGAAGGAATATATAAGAAGAGGATTTTTCCTTTCGTTGTGCTATAAAATATGAAAAATCGCCGGTGACCGAAGGCAAAGGGAAACTAAACTTGTGCTTTTTCTTCATGAGGTCGTTCTCCATAACCATTCATCCATAGATGCATGCAGCTCCTCCTCAATCCCCCATATTCATGGTCCGCATGCATGGATCATGAGGCAAATGAGGGTAGGGGCCACATCGTCCGAACCATAAATTTACCAGCTCTTATTTCCCTCCACCATGCAACACACACATGCACAGTTTTGCCCCCATTTCCTTTCCCTTTATACCCCCAGACCTTCAGTTCCCTCAAAAAGCTCAAAATTCGTCGTCCGGAAAAGTAAAGGGAGGCGCAGAAGACGCACACAATATGGCATGTGTCACGTGCCTCCTTTATGCAACACATTTCTCAAACTATACAGAATTACAGCACAGCATCCTCACATGTAGTTCACTGCCATTTTCTAAATGTAAATTGCAAAACAACTGAATACACAGAATTAAATATAGCTACATTAGCTAGTAAACTATCGCAATCATCCATAAATGTTGAAAATATGAGATCCTCAATATATTTAATAATGATAAAATAACAATAATTGAGAAAATTACAGCAAAAGTTGTAATGAATGACTGGTATTGTGTTTTTGTTGGGAGAATTGATTTGATTCGTCATGAAATATTCAACTTTTATTGGAATTATAGCAGAAACCCAGAAACAATAAAACTCAAGTCTCCAAACAATATTAACTCACTTTTTTATAAGTTCATTAGAAGCATTTCTTGATTATATGTGCACGTATTTCTATACCAGGCCAATAGCAGGCTCTCTTGAATTTATCGCCTCATATTTCAACGATACAAATCTGAGCAGAAACGAAAATTTTAACTGTAAAACGAAATTCTCATAGGTGTAATTTGCATGTGAAACGCAGAATTGTTTCGGTGGAATTCACACGAAAGCGACTTATTTAAAGTAATGGGCTTGAAGATGCGACTTTGCCCTTTGTTCTGGGGCATAAAACAGTTGAGTGCAATTTCGCATCGTCCACGTACGTATAAAAAAAGCGCAGTTGGTCATTGAATGGAGAATATACATATTTGCGTATGGAAAAATGGGGGCAAAGCATCTCTGTGGTATTTCCGTGCTCTGAACAGAAAAGAAATCTCGTCAAGCATCTTGCGCACATCTAAGATGCGTTATGCATGCAGTTTGGGCCACGCAGGCAAAAGCTGAGTGAAACTTATCCTGTGGGGATCGACGCCATCTGCTAGATATGCAAACTTTTGCTTTTGCTCAACGACTGCGCTGGGATCGGTCTCCATCAGCCGCTTATATACCTAATAAGCTCTATGGCTTTCCTGCATATGCCTATGTATCGTGGCATAAACAATATCGGCCCTTTTGCAAAACAAACTTTCAGAAAAGATCTCGCGCAAAATTACTCGGTTGCATGTGCTGTGCCATAACAACAACCGACACCACTACCACCACTAGACCAAAGGGAAAAAAATAGGCAGCTAAACTGGAGGTATAGGGCAGACTTAATCCCTTCCTGCCCCAATAGTTCCCTTAGGATACTTGTACTTTGATGAAAAGACCGGGAAACCAGTGGTGGCCCTTACATCGAGCCTACAGGTACACAAGGTATCCTTTTTCCTCCCTCACTTTTATATCCGAGCAATAAAAGCCTAACTTTATGTCGTCATTGGGAGCTTTACCATGATACGTGTTCCACGATAATATGTGTAACAGTAATAAGAAGCTGGAATAAATAAATTTCACGACGCAATCAAACTGGTAATTATTGAGATAAGAAATTTTCTACAACACCAACATCATCAACACTTTAAATTATACTTTTCTACATCAGCAACAGAAATGTAGCGTTAGTAAGTATACTATAATATAACAGAACTTTATCTTTTTCAAGACCAAGAAATTGTGATTGTCATCTGACATGTTAAACTCATAATTTCAATTATAATAAATATATGATTGCAGATATTTATAAATAGCTTACAAAACAGTAACTATATATAATTATTTCTGAACATATGTATACAACAATGCATAGATTTTATACTTTTTCAGTTTTAATTAAAATAGATTTCATTTTTTAAAGATTATAGTGAATATTGGCTTATACATTTGAAAACCTGCAGCATAACGTTTGGAATAATATTAATACTTTACAGGATAATGCGAAAAACGAAGAAATAATTACAATATGTAGCTTAATTTTAACCGGAAGAAACAACTGGATTTAACAAACGCTATTTCATGTAACATAAAACTTTGAAGTTTTGTTTTCTGTCTGATGTGAATTTTCTAATGGATTTAAAGTTATCAATGTTAAATGCAATATCTGCCGACATGGGATTACTACATTCCATACATTTGTTCAACTTTTATCCTAGCCACATATTGAGCGTGTCAACATTTAATATACGTGAGTGGCTCAGAATTGAAACCGTGACATTTCGAAAAACTTAGGGATAAGTAGCACAAGTGTAAAAAAAATGTTATTGAGATGCGCACTGATATAGACCTAAATAAATGTGCAATGCGTAGCAATTCTCCTCTTGTTTGCGGAATTTGATATAACCAAGTCTTCGTCGGGGGTCTCACAATAGATTTTAATCTCAACTACAGCATGTATATGTTAAACTAAAGAATAATGACACATTTATAGGTAAATCGATGTTATTTTTCATATGATCGAATGAGTGGAACTGAATTAATTTTGAGACACAAAATAAACAAGTTTTCGAAATGCTGGAAGGAATATGTAAACAATATTACCTAACAACAACAAACAGTTGCTTGAAATCTATAAAACAGAAAGAATCAAGTTGAAGCCTTTGCGAATGAAAACATTTCAAATAATTTCAACTTTGTTATTTAATTTACGACAAAACTTAAAATTTGGGTATCATACGTATGTGATAAACTTTCCAAGCTATATTTAATTAAACTGTACAAACCAATACCAAGGTTGCCTGCGACTTTAAGATGAACTCACAAGGTTTTGTAACACTCATCAAATAAAAAGTGTAAATAAAATTATTGCCATAGTCTGTAAAAAAATGAAGAAAATTTTTAAAGGATCGATCCGTTTTATAACACTGGTTAGGGTTCAGTATTTTTGACCTCCAAACTGAATTACGACAAATAAAGCGCACAGGGACAATTAAGTTATAAGGTTCTCCCAAACTAACGGACTTACTAAATCTGATGGAACTTCAGTGGTATACCAAAATTTGCTATTATTAATTAGCAAAACGTTTGGTTCAAATCCAAGGTAAAGAATTAAAAAATTAGAAATCCTATGTTAGTTCACCTTTAAACGTAATAAAAACGATCGATAAATAGCGGAATGAATTTTTGAGACTATACACACGTGTAAAATGTCAGTGTATCGCAGGAAAGGCGATTCGGAGGCGTTAACTAATTTCAGTTGGTCTCTCATTTGCCATCAAATTTGTCGTCGTTGCGATTGTTTACGCCAAGCGCCCTCCGCTGGGAGGACTCATTATTCTAGGCCCTTGACCACTGGAGAGATGTTTGCCATTAGCGGCCAGTACAACCTCAAATGCCTATCGCAGTTGGGAGAAGTAAAGTGGCCAAGAGAGCGGATTTGTCGATCCAACCCCCATCCCTTCTGCTTCTCCTCTCTTCTCTTCACGGATCACGAGACAAACAACTATCCTACCGATCGCAAATATCAACCGGATCCAGTCCAAACATATGTATTTCATTGCCACTGCAACTATATACCACTCTTTTAACCCGTCCTGTATTTATAAGCGGATTAAAAATAACAAATGGACTGGAAGAGATTAAATTCTAAAAGCTACCCCTGAGGGCTTCGGCGCACGGCATTGGCACCAAATGGCATCACTTCACTGCAAAATGCACAGCAGGAAAAAAGAAAAATTGCTCGCCGAAATTCAAATTGTTGGTTTTTTTTAAGTGGAGAACCACGATCTTGATTATAAAAAAAAATACACTAATTTCTGTGCGATGTAAGCCTGCTCAATTAGCCATTATAATCTGCACTCGTTTGCCGAATAAAATTTATTCATTTCGTCGCAAATGTGCTCACTGAGTCAGTATAAATCGATGTGTAGCTGCGCCAAGTGAAATTCATAAATGAGGCATCGCAACATTATTTGCCTTAATGTACTTTGTAGATTAAAACCAGTTATTTTATTCATATATAGGAAAACGAGGAGAATATATTTAGCAATTTTCGTAAAGATCTTTTTCCCCTTCTCCTGTACAATAATTTCGTCGATATTTCAGGGCCTACAACCCGAAATTAGAGGATAAATTAATGTATTATACATATAGCAGCATTGTTCTGTCATTAATCATGAACACAGTCATAAAGGGATCAGGGAATATAAGGTAATTTTATTAAGAACAGTAGCATATATAAGGCTATTTAGAGTAAATGGTTTTATAGATATGCAATTAAATATTGCTATAGGTGTTAGTTTTGATTATCACAGAAACGAGCAACAGTAATCACGTGTGACTGGTACTCTAGCCAATCATGTAAATTTACAATTTTTCACAACAGCTTTATCGCATTCATCACAATTATCACAACATTAATTATGGCAATGTCATTTTTATGCATTGAACAGGGAAAATTAAAGTTCGAGTTGCATGGGCATTCATTGCATTATAATAGTCATATCACCTGAATTTCTTAAATATTCCAATTTCAATCAGCAGACATTTAACCTTAACAGTTGATAGTTTCCAGAAATACAATGTAGGCCTAACTGATTCATCGGGTTTCAAAGGACTGTTTTATATAATTTCAAGTATACACGACGTACAAAGACGGGTGATACATGAAAAGACAGATACACTCATCAAGTTTCTGATGCACCCTATAAATGTTGTCATCTGGTACACATCCCAACAGTAATCAGTGAAAAGTTTAGATCAGCGACCATGATCATATGGAGTCAGGTGTTTTAACAATTGCAAATGGTATTTGGGTTTGAAATTCAAACTTTTAAACTTAGTGATTGTTGTATCTTTTCATGCATCGTCACTCATTTGAAAGTTTATATGTTTTGAATTTCAAACCCTACCGATCGAAGGCATGAATCGAGAAATTTGGAATGGAGAGTGCAGGCAGGCAACAATCTGGAGTGGTTTAGTATAGGTATAGTGTAGTGTATAAGGAAGGTGGTGGATGTTGTCTTTGGTTCTGCTCAGCACCTCCAAACTCATTAAGAATGCAATTATCCGGAATGAACACTGAGCCGATGGGGAGCACGAAGGGGATGTCGTTTCGTGAAAATCGTCATCGGCATGATGGCACTCCAGATGACTTCCGACACACTTTACCCCTCTTTTTGCCCAAAGTCCCGCGAGGAAACGCACACCACTTCTATATACACGCTCGTCTAAATTCTAATTACCCAACCCTTTCTCTCACCGATCCCCTCCTTTCCTTTCTTTTTCTTTCATCATTCTCTTCTCACTCCTCTCAGTCTCTCTCTCTCTCTCTCTCTCTACTTTTATTTTCTTTTGCAATCTGTCTTCATCCCATGCTGTTTCATCCCACGGTCTAATATAGCACATCTCCTACCGAGCTTATCAGTGCTAATGTCATTTTTACATCGACCGCATTTCCCTCTCCATCCTACTATACGTATACTATCAGCTTCAATGTAGGTACCAATATCACTATACATTATCTCATTTACCAACAGGGGATATGTTCTGGTACGTACATAGGCCTATACACTATACAACAACAGCATTAGCTGCTTAGAAATACTAATTAATGCCAATTAACAACAATTAAATTATAATTAAATGAGGAAAAACTAAAACAGCCAGAGGATCGAGTTGTCCACAGAACAAAAAGAGATAATTTGATTAGTATATTATATTGATACAGGTAAGCAAGCCCTTTCCAATATTACTATATAAGCAGGTGTAATGCAGACCAAGCAGAGACAACTATAGCTGTAAATTACTTTAATGAACAGAAGTTATTTCAAAGAAATGTAAAACAGAGTACGTACATTATCGACATGTTTGATATTAGCAATATTTTGTTTTTGGAAATGTCTCTTCTGAAAAAAAAGTGACATGTTGAAACTGTGAATTGCGTATATTTCAATACTGTCACTGATAAAAAGTGAAATGCTCGGGAAAAGAGTGGTAGAATAGGAAAACAAACACAGGAGGCGATGAAGACTGTGGGGAATTTGATGTTGATTGTATAGCCGGATCGAAACAAGAGCGTCCTGTGGGCGTTGGGGGAAATTAGCATCAACAGCGCCAGTGCATTACGATTTAACCGACAAAGTATGAATATGCAGATTGGGCAAAGGCGTGGCTCCAAGCATTATCCTGAGGGCGAGGCTGTTTTAATTGCCCATGTACCCCCTTTGCACTCTTCCACCATGTTGGGTCACCAACCTATGGTGAACCGGCAATCAATTACACCCTCCAAAAAAATTGACCCATTAACCCGATCCACATTTCGAAATTTTCATCCTGCTCTATAGCTACGTAGCTCTAAAGTATAGCGAATTACAAGGATCAGCGTATATGATTGTAACAGGAAGATGGAAGGAAATTGTGGGTCAGCTAATTTGAAACTATTGTTTAAGCAATGCAAATAACAGCAGACTTTACAAACAGGTACCAATCCACTCAGAAATTTTTCAGAAACCCAATTCATGGGCTTCTTTACGAAATTCCAAGAGTTAAATACATACTGAAAAAGCCTGAATCTTCCTTGTTTTCAACATACAGAATACAGACTTTATTTTAAATCTAAAATGACTTCGAAATAGTCAGATTTTCATTGTCCTCACTGTAGATGCGATTGAATTACATCAAGTGGAAACGAATAACTTAAATGTGAAAATAGAACAAAACATTAAATATCAAAAGCATGTTTCATATTGATAAATGGCATTCTTATACTGTATATAGAAAACAATGCAGAACTATCTGTTTTTGAATTGGGCATCCATTTTACACATGATGCTAGTGCTTCAATTAAGTATACAGGGTGTTTCTAAATTCACGGTTAGTACTTACAGGGTATCCTCCCTGCATGACATAAAGTTCCTATAAACCTAGGTTTTTAAGTAGCATCTACATAAAATGTTACACCCATAATTCATGCTCCCCACATCTTTATTAGGAGCGCATAATGAATGATCAATGGAAAGATGTGGGGAGCATGAATTATGGGTGTAACATTTTATGTAGATGCTGCTTAAAAACCTAAGCGTTTGGTAAAATAGGTTTATAGGAACTTTATGTCAGTATTGACCGTGAATTTGGAGACACCCTGTATAGAGAGATAAGACTAAAATTAAATAAGAGTTATAAAATAGATCAAGACTCGACTGTATCTGAAGGTAAGTGTCTGGTCTATATAGTACCTGCTTTAGTAACGTGCAGAAGTGACCTCTCGCAAGTGAATCGAGTGGAGAGGATAGGAGAGGACTGCGCATGCATGGTGTTGCACAAGTGCTCTTCTGCAGAGGACCAGGACAGAGAAAAGTGGGTCCATATGTGGAGAAGAGACAATAGGCGCATCCAAGCAGCGCATTAACTGATCAGTGCTCACACACTACCCATCATGTCACCGACGATAATTAATTAGGAGAGAGCTCGACGAGGACCACGATGAAGACAGAGCAACCTCGAAACACCGAACTCCAGGGAATACAAGTCTCACCACCACCAACGTCATTTGTCAAAACGAACCGCATCCATCTACTAAACTATGCACACCACCTATTCCCTTCTTCTTCTTCTTCTTCATCATCATCATCATCATCTCCTTCACCTCCTCATTCTCTTTCTCCACGTTTCCAACCCTCGCATTGTTTCATTTTCGCTGACCCTTTTCGCTTTCGCGGTCATTACCGAGTGGCAGGACATATTTTAAAGTGCATTAAGCGAGACATTTTCTAACTCCTATAATAACATGTCCAAAAAGCAAAAGGCTACGTGTACGACGCCAACATGCCATACTCGTTAAATTATACATATACAGGGTGAGTCACGAAATCGTTTCAGTCCTTATAACTTTACACGAAAGAGCGAAATACATTAAACTAATGGACCTCACATGTTAGCATGGGACGCTTCAAGGTCGTCCGAGTTTCAAATTCTTTTATATCGAAGATAATTAGGTATTTGGAATTCGAGAAATGCTCTGTGGGTATCTGCGAGCATAAATATGAAAACAGAAATTAAATCGGACCAATATTAAGAAAGCTATGTAGACCCACTTAGTTAAAATCAGATTCCATCCAAAACAATGTCAGCCCTAATATACCTGTATGTATTCGCACACACACACACATACGTATATAAGAAGGGGTTTGTTTAATGGTGGACACGATTAAGCCAGTGTTTTGGTGGAAGACTTAATTAAAATTTCTAGTAACCATAAAAGCGACGATGGAAATCCTCTGTTGTGTGGAATCACTCTTGTTGTCTCCCTTCACCTTTCAAGCAGCATATGTGAGCTTATATCACACCTTGTACGTAGTATATCAAAGAAAAAGTAGATAGGTATACATTTTAGCAACCAAAGTAAGAATGAAAAAGTGATATCGATATACGTTCTATTAGGCATCTGAAAATTTAATCACAATTTGAATAGTATTGAAAGGAAGAGACATGTACATCAAAAATGGTGTCATCAAAGACCTTGGATCATCTCTTCTATGCCAGAAGGAATTTAACTTTGACATTTCGGTTTATTGCATTGATAGTAAGGTCATGGATGGTATAAATTAAGAAAATGGTTAGTCTTTCCGGACACATGTACCTATTACGAGCAAAACAGGAAACACATTTTGGGGTAGGAATTTTTGCGCCGATCGTCGAGGTCGATGAAAAATGCCTGATGACGTATGAGATAGGAAAATGATGGCTTTGATTAACAGAAGCTCACTACGATCGCTTTTATTACACTTGGTGTCATGCAACGAGTCGCTCAAATCGCAATCTATACACACGCAAACGCGATAAATCTTTTGTTTCATAATTCTCAGACATCATCCATCACCAACGTAAGGAAAAGAGATGGAGTGAGTCAACAATCTACAAACGCCCAAAGATCCCAAATCCATGATCCCCATAGTTTCTCAATCTGAAATCGCATCTCCTGCACATGCATGAAGTAGGCCTAGACAGCACGAGGTGTTTTCGATACACT
>WWPM01020974.1:0-11948 GCA_023279145.1 Glomeris maerens
ATTCGTGTATTGGGAATTCAGGAATGAAAGCGTCACCTTCCCCTCGATTAATCGATCAATTAATCAATCAATATAGAAACTTGAATTGTGATATATTCACTGACAATTTTCAATATGAACTTCCCGTATAACCCATTGATTTTTATATAAGCGTTATTGTTAGTATTTGCTTATTATAGATATGAGGGAGAAACAAACATTGGGATTTTAACAACATTTAATGCGTAAAGTTCAGCTGAGAAACGACAAACAATATTGAAATATTTAAATCGCGAAAAGACGCAACATTCAATTACCCTACTTTATTTCATAGCAAAAATATATTGTAGTATATACTGTATGTGCACCATTGTCCTAAATAACAATCCTGCATTTTTACGTCTGTTATTACATTAACTGAAATATTGTCATTCGTATCTGTGATGTAACAATGTTTTCAATTTGGTTTTTAATTATTTTAAAATAGAAATTTATTCTTATAATCCTTTCAGTCTAAATATCTTGATTATGTTTCATAATTGATGGGGTAGTTAGTTATAATTGAGCCGTTTTGTGGTGGAAATTTGCTAATTTACAGAGCACGATTGCATGATTAATTGTGGGCCGGGTGTGTTGTCCATAAAATCTGACCATAAATTGACTAATAATTAATAGTAAATATTCATGATATTCCATTATCCTCTGAACTGTTAATCTTCAAAATGTACAGTTTTAAATCTTCCATATTGTACAGTGGCAGATTTTACGGACAATATCCAATTTCCAGCCATTTGAAGAAATGGAATGTATTTTCTTGGAATGATTTCTTTGTAGACAATATTATTACAATATAATATATGTATACACACATGAAATCAAACAATGTGCATGAATAATACAAATATTTCACATTTGATGTCTTCACGAGAAATTTATAGGCTGCCGTATACGTGTGATTTGACATTGAAATGATGTCTTATTTACATTAATACATTGCAAACAAACTGAAACGTTTTTAGAATTATTGAATCGAAATAATAGCCTTTCAGAAATTGGCAAAGGCTTTCGAAAACTGACTAATTAAGCAGTATGTCTATCGTGTTTGCAATGTAATAAGTGCAATTCGACTGTAAATGTATATAGCACCGTATAGACCCAGCTCGTTTTCCTGGTAGAGTTACGGGGAAACATGGCTGAACGAATGACCATTACCATGTCTCCATCAGTGCATATCGATCGTTAATTATCATTGCTCTCCCTCCACCTAAAATGGTGACTCGCGCGTGGATTTGCTAGATTCCCTACATGGTCAACCTTTTAGAGGAAACATGGCCGAACCAATGAACGCAGCAAGACATGACCATATCAAACCTTATCACTTGTCAGTGTTCTACAACTGAAACGGTAACTTGCGTGCGACCGATGCAGGCACCGATGAAGGTATCGTGGACATCTCACGAGTAGATTTCCTACATAGTAGACCTTTCAGAGGAAACATGGCGACTGGTGAACGTTATAGACATTATCAAATCCTAGTCTATTAACCCTTACCGGTGATCTACACATAAAACCCCTGAAACGACGACTTTACACGCCACCGATTGGAATATTGCAGACTTCTTTACGAGTGGATTGGTTACACAGTATAGACCTTTTGAGAGGAAACGTGGATCATGCCACCGAAGCTTATCCACTCCTTATAAACGCTCTACGCATGCAAACACATGACTTGCGTGTGACCGATCAAAGACATTGCGGAATCTCACCAGTGGATTCGCTAGATTCTCTAAACTTTAAGAACTTTTAAGTCTAAGAAGAAACAGGATGGCATGACCATGTTACTTGTGTCTCTCTACGTATATCAAAGCTTATCACTTATCAATGCTCCACACCTGTAACGGTAACTTGCGTGTGACAAACAAGGATATTAAAACACGAATGGATTGGCTACATAGACCTCTCGGAGAAGACATGGCGACTGATGAACGTTAGACATTACCGCATCACCCTTCTCTATACATCCAAGCTTATCAATCTTTATTAGTGATCTAAACGTGAAACCTGAAACGATAACCTTGCGCGTCACAGATCAGGGTATTGCAGGCTTTACGAGTGGATTGGTTACACGGTAGACATTTCATTGGTGGAAACAATGGACACGAGGCATGACCATGCCACCTAAGCTTGCCACTTCCAATCAATACTCCTCTCGCAGACATCCTATGGGTGGATGAAGTACATTGGATGAAGCACCTTGGATGAAGCCTAGACGAGGTCGTTATTGGTGGTGGTTGTGGTCTTGGTGATCATGCACTTTGTCTCACTGCGTTCCCCGTTGGCGTGACGCGCATTCACCGGTGGACTCTGCGCTGGGTAACACGCGACCACTTTGCGGAAAGCCTTGCGGAAGTTTTCCGAGAGGAAGGCGTAGAGGATGGGGTTTACGCAGGAACTGGTGTAGGCCAACACGTGCGCTATGATCTGCACCACGACGTTGAACGGCGTGATGTTGTACATGTCGAGGCTCTTGCACAACAACACTACCTGTATGGGGAACCAGCAAAGCGCGAACGTGAACACTACGATGATGACCAGCCTGGTGACCCTCTTCTTGCTCCTCTTGCTCTCCTCGGATATGTGACATCCAGGCACCACTCCGTACCACAGTCTCTTGAGCATGAGCAGGTAGAGAGCGCAGATGAGGGTCAAGGGCACCAGGTACGAGGTGAGGAAGAAGGATATCTGGAAAGCTAAGCTGCTGTAGCCTTCCTTTTGCAGGAACACGCAAGCTACCATCTCCGTGTTGGAATACGTGTAGTATAAGGTCCCGTGAGCGAAGTAAACCGGGATGCAGCTGAACAGGATGACGGACCAAAGCACGGAGATGGCCACGCACGTGTTGCGAACGGTCCTCATCGACATGGAGGCGATGGGCATGACGACTGCCAGGAACCTGTCCAGGCTCATGAGTACCAGGGTGTAGACGCTGGCGTAGGCGCAAACGTGCAGAAGGTACTGAACTACCCGGCACCACAGGTCACCAAAGGGCCAAACCGGCAACGCGTAGTCGGTTGCCGTGAACGGCACGCAGAAGATGATGAACAGGAGGTCGGCGAGGGCCAGGTTGATGATGAGGATGTTGGTGGTGTTCCTCATCTGCTGGTTGCAGATGACCACCACGACCACGAGGGCGTTGCCCACCAGACCGATTAGGACCACTAGTCCGAACAGCACCGGTACCACGATGCTGATTATACGCTCCATCTGCATGCCTTCCGTGTAGTCTATCTCTTCGAGGGACGAGTTGATGTCCGTGGGCTTGATGCCCATTGACACTTCCATGGACACGGGGGACCACGTGAGGTTGCCTTCGTCAGTCTGGCTTAAGGGATTCATCTTAAGGTCTCCTCTGTCGCGACGGGCCTGAACCTGATGCTCATCCTCCTTCCGCTCCTCATGGGACCACCATCTGAAATGGGCAGCAAATGTGGATCATCATTTCAATGCGAATTTGCTACGTGTGATATAAAGCACTTCGCGTTTCAAGGCACCCATGTAGCCTAGCCTCGCACCCCGTGGTGCACATCTACGCTTTTCGGTTTCGCAAACAAAAATTAACCCAAATGGTGTTTCTTAGCCGAAAATTCCTTCAACTGGATAATGTCTATTAGGACTAATAAGAGGACCGGAAGTAGCGAGAAAAGCACATGGCCTTCTACTGATAATTACTCTTAGCGTTTGGGTGGTCTATTGTGCTACCGCCCCGCCCACAATGCAGACTGGCCAATATAACCGATGGAAGCGCGGTGTACGCCAACTAGCCAGTCTTTCATTGTGGGCGGGGCGGGGCGGGGCGGGGCGGGGCACTAGTCTCTTCTTGTTTTGGTAGAAAGCATCTAGACATCTTTGATCAAAAGGTAAACTTGCTCACTCGTGCGCATAGCCAACAATAAGATTTCCGCCTCCTTCGTCTCAACTGTCTGTCTTTAAACCCCGCCCACATGTCAACTTGTGGTTTATTTGCTAAGCAAATGCTGTTTTAGCATACGTAGTGTGTGTCTTGCGGTTTTATGTGGCCACTAATGCTCTGAGCACCAGTAGGTGTTGCAAAGAGGTATAATGCGATTTCCTTGTCAAACCAGACACAAAGCTCACAGGAGCTCAGTGCCCCTGCCGAGGACATAAGCAATAAAACATAGTAAATGTACGTTTTGTCCGACTCCAACATCTCGCCAAAATACCAATCTCTGATCATCATTAGCAGTGGCAAAAGACCGAACAGGGGAACATCGTTAAATTTTACGACATGGGATTATGATGGCACCAACTCCCAGTGCTCGCTGATTGCTCAAAATGACTTCCTGTAACAACAATATACTCATTTTCTTGTTTCACGCACTTATAGATTTGTAACTTTTCCTTCAGATATTAGTGATTGTTCTCTATATATGCGTTTCTAAAGAGCATATCAATTTGGAATTTTGCTGTTATGATGATTCCAACTCTGAATTTTTTGACATCTTGAAATAAGCACCTGGAAGAATATGTCATATGAACAATAATAGATCCAACAGACCCATATGTATGAGTTTCTTGAAGTACTAATTAAAAGTATGCACCCATCTTGTTTTAAGATATGAGCCAACTGGTTGGAAGACACCTTCCCGATCTCAAGTCAATTGCAATCGTATTATTTTAGGATATTTGCTGCCAACATCTTACTTCAAGGCACTTTTCTTGCTTGATATTTCGCACTTTAAGATATGAAATTTAAATGGTTCGTATAATTATTTAATCCATGAGATGAGACAGAGAATAGGTTAGTTGCTGCAGAAAAATAAAGATGCTATATTGTGAGATGGGTTCAAAATAATATTTTTCTAATACTAATTTGGTCCAAAAATAAGATGTTATACTTTTCCAGAGAAATAAATGTTTTACAGTTTTTGGTGCCAGATTAGGCATATGGGCCTGAAAGACCCATGGTGGTCATTAAAGGACGTGTTAATTCTAAAGGCCGCAAAACCCATTTGCGGTGTGATCTCTTAGTTTGTTGAATGTCAGATGTATTAACAACTTTCCACTCTAATAGCCATTATTGGTGCATGAGAACCTTTCGCCATTTTATAATTTAATGCAGTATGCTTTCGCTAGTTTTCCCGAAGTTTTTCCATGAAGTATTGAAGGCAATGGAAAGAACAATACATTTCAAAATATCGACATGTTATGTCCATAAAAACAGAATCTATACAGTATTTTTATGGAAATTTTCCATAAAGTTTCAGAATTTTATATATTACTGTTTCCGAGTTATTAGTTACCAAATTTATTGGAGTTTCCATGTGGCAATCAATCTCTACTCCCGATCATGAAAACCCTCCTTCAAATTATTCTTTATGGTAAACAGACGTAAAAGGTGAACTGAAAAGGTATTTTTCATCTCACAAAATTGTTTGAAAATCTGGGAAAAATGTACTTCAGAATTTTATATAAAATTACTTTTTTCCGAGTTATTAATTATGAAAGTTTTACAAAATAGGAGGTCCGTTGACACAAGCGGACCTTCTATCTGCACGACCCCCCCCCTTCAGTTTAGGCCAAGCCCTTCTTTAAACCATGCTTGCGATCGGAAGAGCCGATTGTACAGAAGGGGGTTCAGCATGCTAATGACCCAATAATATCTCTGTGAATTGCACATTTTGTTTTCTGCATGTTGTGGAAGTTTCAGAGGGTTTTACATAATAATGTTGTCAGTTTACCTTAAACTTTGTGAACATGTGAGCATGCGCTGTATGGCACACCACCAGGCACAAAACATTGAGGTAAAGAAGTGCTATTCTGTCTGTGATTTCTTGCAATAATCTTCTTTTCAAATCCCCCCCCACATACATATACACTGAAGATAATTGGGATTGCAATGTTGAAATTGAACCTCTTTTTTAAATTCAACAGCTAATATTAGGCTTATGTGCGCTAGCTGCGAAAATATACATTCATATTTCAAAGTGTATAGGGAAATAGCTGTCAGAAGAGGATTTGTGAATTTGCAATATGAATACAGGGTCCACAAATCACATAGTGTGTGTAGTGAAATTCCATTGGCAGCAATTATGAAAAGAGCAATAATTTAATTGGAGATGGGAAATTTTAATGCGCTTTTCCGCTCCATGCAAATAATTGAAGGAGAATTTTAATTAACTTTGACAAATAGCCAAGCTTAAAAGATCAACTTAATGCTTGGCACCTTTGCAAATCTATTGAGGTCGGAGATGATGGCGAAAAAAACGTTTGCAGCGTCTTAAAGATCATTGTCTTGGATCGTAATCGATAAGAAAGTCCTGCCAGTTTCGTAATTAATTGTAATTAATTGCATGCATGCGGTGACAAAGTTGTTTAATTAAGTACCTGGTCCCACTGCGAATACAAATTAAAACTGAATAGCGTTTTTTTTAAATACACGTGTCTCTTTATTTCAGTTTAATCTGCCTGTTATAGGAACATTCACATATTGACTTTCAAGTTTAACCTGGTTCCCTGCGCAATCGATTTGAAACTTTGCCGACTGGTGTTTAAAGTTGAACTGTCACACGTTTTAAAGGTACTTGGGTATAATCACATCACTATGACAGATAATTTCCATGTCAAGTGGGTCCCCACTCGACCATCTCCAATTTTGATATGAAATTTCATACAGATGTTTCAAAGGAAATTCCTGCCTAAACTGAAGAACACCAAAACCAAAAAGAAACAAGATGATCCTATAGTAGTAAATGTGCTCTGTCCAGTGGTACCAATATATATATATATATAGATTCTGTTTTACACCATGTTCACGTGCAAATATGTCTATACATATAAGTATGTAAGCTGCTGGTCTAGTATTACAGCAGTGCAATGTCCTATTGTTTTGGTCAAATAATAATTATACCGTGCATGGATTTCTTTTTGAGTTACACGCTGTCAAAGAATGACTCAAGCTTCACGCGAGATGATTTTGATGGTAGTTTTAGCCTAAATTGCGATTCTTGCATTGCTTTGTGAGAATTGGCACTATTTTTTCATGTTCTCTGGCGAAAGTTGAGTTTTAGTGTATTTAATTTTAGCATTAGCTATAATCTGGACGAGCAGTGGGAAGATGTCAAAGCCACGGATTGGTGGAACCTCCACGGTAATGGCTGTGGTGCCTCCAATTTTTAATATCTGGAGCTAAAATTTCACAGAACTTCCTTTCAAACATACCATACATATACATCTGTATTAAATTTAATCAAAATTGGAGATGGTCGAATGGGGAGGATTTTTAAAGCTGGTCCACTTGACATGTAATGACGTATTTTGGGCTCTTGTCTCACAATGAGCAATGAAATTTGCACAAAATCCCAGCATACAAACAAGAGTAATGGTTGTTTAAAAAGGATAACTTTGTTATATAATTTTTGTATAGTAATTGGTTCTGTGTTATTCAGTTTCTTAAGATTCATTGTATGGGATTAAATTAGAAAGATGGTCATAATTGAGCTGCATTGGCTATAAGTTCATTTAGCTGTACATCTATAACAAGTGCAACTTTACAGTGTTGTTTCTATTTAACTATACTTAAATAATAGTCAAAATTCTTGACAGTTTCTCTTTAATATCCTTAATTTTAGTATATATATGCTTCTATTATTAATTCAGTTACATTCAAATCTTGTAAATCATTTTCAACTCTATTCCCAAAATTCAATTGACTTAAAGCTTCGCATTCCTGCCGACAATACGAAGCGCTTATATATTTTATAATTAATTATTTACCAAGAAATCATTTTTTGAGCGGGAAAATGCGGGGTTTCTGCTTATTGATTTAGTTGCGCTTTCAATGATGAATTCCTCGGATACATTCATTAAATTTTCTTTTTAGATATATTTGGATAAAAACCATATCTTTTATCTGTTGCATATTCAAGCAGATGCTATTGTTAATTATTCATATGCAAGTGGATTTTCTGCAACTTTGTTTGGCATAATGTATTTTAAGTGGTTTTTTTCTGTATTTTGATTTTGTGTATAGTACTATCATCCCAATTTAACTTACCTGATTAATTTATAAGCTAGTCATCAATTTTTGGTGTGCTGCTATATGCCTACAGAAACATTTTTTGGTTTTATCAATTAAACCTCTAGGCAACCTTTAATATTGAACAAAAGGAACCATTTTATGTTTCTAAAATGTGCAGTGGTCCTAACTGCAAATTTCTTGAATTGTAAGTTGAAGAAATTAGCTAAGATGTCACTTTTTTTTATTGGCCTTAATCACTATTTCATTCAACTGTGCAGATTGCAATTGCTACAGTGGACTAATGAGATGTACCATGCCCACCACAATTAATGGGCACTTGTATATACTACATCTGCCTGGCCTAATTACGTTAGGCAAAAGCAAACGACCAACAGCTAAGGGCCTAATGTAGACAGAAGTACAATAATAAATCGTGAGAAAAGTAGTTATAATTGGGAAGAAGGGCTTAATTATATCATTCAATTTGGTCGTTTGCAAATTTCTGTGTGCCATATGCCCCAACTTCAGGATTCGTGTGTATAACAACAACAGGGATAGTAAAAGTTATTTCATAGCAAGATCAAGAGATAATAGTGTCATAAGTTCAGACAAAAAGTAATGAATTTACACTTGGAAAATTTGCGAGAAAACTATGCAACAGTTGCAGAGTTCAATGTTAATTCCTTATAGGCAATAATTACTATTTTGTAATCATTATTAATTTTTTGCATTACGATAATTTTGAATTTGATTTACAAATGTAATTAATAGTTAACTGAACGTTTTCTAAGGTATACCCTGAAAATTACACTGAAGGACAATCACAAACAAATAAAACTTTGTCAGTTCACTTTTAACTCCAACAACAAAAGTCAGTTTTATTTTATTGAGTAATTTCCAGAATATACTTTAGTAGAAAACTTTGTCAGTTTACTCTTAACGTAAATATACATTTTAATTTGTTCATAAATTTTTGATATTTAATGCAATTTGTATTTATATAACTGTCTGGAAAATGGGGGACATTAATTTAAGAAGTTGATATATTAATCCTGAACTTAATTACTAAATTATATCATTGGAATTGTTCTACATACTGTTGTAAATAATCTGCCAATTTCTAATGCAAAGTTTAGATACATATAGGAAATGGTTTGATTAAACTTCTAATCATGTAATTTATTAATATATGTAAGACTTAGAACTTCTTACTGAATGACTTTTGATGCTTTTCCTTTTCCTTCCAACTTCCACTATATTCAGAAGTAATGGTTTTAAAAAGCCCCCAATTTCCTTGTGAAATACCAGGTCACTCGGCATATTTTAAGTTACTTCAGCAAATGGCAACTACATTCAAGAGATATTTTCAGACTGCCAATTGCCCAAGGCAATGGCCCGAGGGATCGTCCGCAAATTACGTTACACTGTTAAATTCCAAAG
Source organism: Glomeris maerens (assembly GCA_023279145.1). Lineage (NCBI taxonomy): Eukaryota > Metazoa > Arthropoda > Diplopoda > Glomerida > Glomeridae > Glomeris > Glomeris maerens. The sequence goes on from WWPM01020974.1 coordinate 9,458, forward strand.
GTTCTGATTTCAAAATCGTCCTTTTTTATTATTCCCGAGGAATTTCGAGTTCAAATGAAATCTTCTGAAATATGTATGCATCCTTAACTGAATTTAAAACAAGTATTTGATGTAAAGGCAGGGCCCAAATGTCATCCAGAAATTGCTGATTTTCCAGAGGAATTTGCAGATCTCTGGAAATATGTCTACATTTGTAAATGTTGCAAATTAATGTCCAGTTTTCATTGTAATTCCAGTGATCATTTTAAAAAATTAAGGCAATTCAAGAATTGGAAACCATTTGAAACCATTTTGAATTCGAAACCATTTTGAGTTCCGCAATATTAATGTAATTCCTGCTGAAGTTAAAATCTAAAGACGTTTGCTAACAATATGTAATTATGCCCATTTTACAATGAAAATGTGTGCATGTAATACAAGTTATTAGAGTTTCTACATTTTTTATTTTCAAGGTGCCCAAGAGCTATGTTTTGTTATTCTATGTTTAAAACCCTGGAAGGGGACCCACAAAATAGTTTTCTCGGCCGTTGTGGCCGGAAGGGGCTCTTTGTTCTTGTTTATGGGTGGGCAAAAAGAGACCCTTGATGTTTTTTGCGCTGGACAGCCAGTTGGACCATCAGTATTTTACCAAAGTTAGCCACAATAACAATTAAGTTCAAGTTGCGCAGAACTTACATGTATGTTACTTTTTTCCCTAATCTTTCCTGAAGTATATTTAATAAGTATCTTGAATTTCTGAGCAAATAAATTCCAGGCTTTGAGCGATTTTATGGGCTAAGTCTATAGTTTTTTTCAAAAGTAATATCAGTGCAGTGTGTCCATCGCATGTAATTGTATTTGTTTACAAATTTGCATTTGCTACATGGGGAAACTTGTTCATCCATATATTGGTGTAATTTTTATCGCCATCTGTTTGTTATATATAAAAACGAAGCCCGATTTGATAACTAATTAGTGGACGAAGCATGTGCAACACACTCTTCCTATACGCAATAAAATGCAAATATCTTAATTAACCCGAGAGGTGTGACGTCATGGCAATTAGTGCTCAGCAAAACTTTTCACGCCTCGCAGACTAATAATAATGACCAGCAGCAATGGAGTGAAAATAATGAATGGTATAGGGCATACACCTATATAGAAATAAGGATATACGTGACAAGAATAGACGTCTTCTTACTTTCTTACATGCTGCGGTCCTGCGTTATTACAGCTGCATGTCAGCTGGGACATGTAGTTGGCCAATGAGAGGAAATGTGAAACTGCAATTTGTCCAACAATACCTATATATACAGTTATGTATACAGGATACGGCCACATGTAGCTAGCTATAGCTCCATAACTGGGGCAAACACTGTTAATGGTGTCCCTTGTGCAGGCCCTGCATGTGACATGAATGATATTAAACCCCAGAATCATAACCGTGTAGTAAGCCTAAATATTATACTTATAACTATAAATGGTTACGATGCTATAGGGTTAATGGTGAACTGACATGGTTTTCTAAGGTACTGCTACTAACAATGATATGCTATGATTTTGGTGGGATTTTTTTGTTTCAATTATTATTAATACCTGTGGGGACCACAGAAAGTATACAACACACCTGCTAAATAAGCTAAGTATGGAGCGCCATCAGTATACCAAAATCGTTCATTCTTTCGTGGAAATACGAGCAAGAACATTGTAATTGAATTCATCCCCTAAGAAATTCGTGATCTTTTCTTAAAATATCTAAAGTTACAACTTTAAAAATAAAATCCCAAAGGAATTAAGTTTTATTTTTTGGTGATTGTTCTTTTCAGTGTGCTGTATTTCCTCGATTAATAGTCTGCCTCAAATATGAGCCGGGTCTAACAATAATTCAGACAAATATAGGCCTGGCCTCGATTATATTATAGGCTGTCACAGTTTTGATGTTGTTATTCACTGGTATACATTACTGTATTTATAGACCGTTTTGTTTACGAAAATGATCCTTAAATAGAAAATATCTTAATTCGATTCTAAGACAACGCTTTATATTTCTTTATTAACTTAATAGAAAATGATATTGTATTGTTACTTCATTTTTGCATTAATTTCTGGAAGAATTTATTATGTTTTGGACAGCGTCTCGATTATTTGTCGGGCCGATCGCGTCGTGCCTGACGGATAATCGAGGTTCCCCTGTACTTCTTTGGTATACATGCATAATAAAGTCTACTGATTGCAAAAAGCAATTAAATGGGTACTGCAATTAAAATAAAAATTTAATAGCATTGATATGTATTGGGAATCGTGGAAAAGTGGGAAACGATAGACGCGCGGATGCACGTTCACGACTCGACCGCATTTAAACTTTCACCAATTCTTAAATATCAAGCTGGTCCCTGATACGGTAATTTGCATGGTACATTAGAAAACATTTCAACATCGTACAAAACAAATTTTTTTTAAGATCGCAGGCACCTATTAGTTAAGTGGGGTATGTGTTATCTAATACCCCGTT
>WWPM01020976.1:0-11065 GCA_023279145.1 Glomeris maerens
GACATCCAACTCTCATCGGAAGAGCAATATGTTCAGCGCGTTTGAGACCATTTAGAGTAGATATTTATAAATTACACATCAGTTATGTGGCGTACATATTCAGCATAAAGAAATGTTTTCAACTAAACTAGCACTAATACCACGTAGTTTTCCAACACTTTTGATGCAATGCAGGGAACAATGTATACATAATTTCACACTGCATGCAACATCAGACAAAGACGTCACAATTAAGTTTTGAAAAAATGTTTTATTTCTGTCACATAACTTTATATGGGAGCTGCTTTTTTACTGAAAATGTATTGAAATAGGTAACGATTAATTATCATTGTCAATACTGTGTTTAAGGATCGTAAAATACTATGTATTTCTCAACAATGTTTCCACGATCGAAATACAGCCGCTTTGGAATAAGTTCAATTTGGGGAAAATTTTGCTTGGTATATACAACATGCATTTACTGAATTAATTTTGCTCTATTTGTGTTTCTGAATAATTTGCATTTCAATTACTGGATACAATGTTTGAATTAATGAATGATGTTTCAAATAATTTATTAGAATTTTTTTAACTAATAGTGTTTAGGTTAATGCTGATTCAATTACATTTGTTTAAACTGGTTTTGTTTCAATGATTTACTGTTTTAATTACATTTATTTGAAGTAATTTCGTTTAAAGTAATCGAAATTGAATTGTTGCTTTAAATAATTGAAATTGAATTGATTGTTCTATTAAATTTGTTTAAAAGCTATCATCGATTAAAATAATTCTGTTTTGAATGATTATATTTGAATTAATTCTTTAAAATTATTTATTTTAGCATTAGTTTTAGCTTAACTTAGTTTATATCAATCCATCAACGTATAATATGCCAATAACAATATGGTTTTATCTTTCATGGGAATGGATTAATCATTTTCCTTTTATTTCTTATAGGAAAAATTCGTTTGGTATACGCCAAAGGATCTGGAACCGATCAAGAGCGTATACCGAGGAACCACTGTAACTTCAAAAATATTGCCATATTTCGCATGCAAAACGTATTGAATGTATGACAAGGGCATGAATACATCATGTTAAAAGAATCAGTTTTTGAAAACTGGAATGTTCACTGAGCGGAAAATTGGAGCAACGAACTATGGTGCATTTTGTACTAGCATATACTTGGGGTAACAAAAATGTATTCATACTGAATTTGAGGTTCACAACGTTCAATACCATTCAGTCAAAAGTTGTCATATTGCAAATGGATTTACTTCGGTCGATCAGATGTAGTTTCTGAAATTAATTATTTCTTAACATATTCAATATTCTTTTGTCAGTGATTGTGTTTAGTTCCTCTTAATTCCCGCAATTACGATTATTATTTTTATTTTCATGTAATTGAATTGGCTATGAAGTTTCAATGTTATTGCATTCGAGACATTTGCAAATACAAAGCTCCTGACAAGTGTTTTTGCTTAATGTTTTCTGAGGGGACACTGTGTAATTCATTGTAATCATTGTAAAGTAGAAATTTTAAAATTGGACTACGGGCAAATGTAGTATGTATTCATTATGTGCCCATTAACTAACGCAGGGGTTTATTCACATAAAATTATTATTTAGAATAATCCTCACTCCACATAACATCTACCGGTTTATCGTCATTTGACGTTAACTTTCATCTAAACTATGGATACAAGTATACTACGTACAAGTTTTCCCATCCATCGTCAACTTGCATGAACCGCAGAGAAGTCCAAACTAGATCAAGCTTTAGGCGAAAAATAAATAAGGAAGTCTGAGTGACACATACTACGTAGATGTCGCAAAGATATAGATATCTAGCGTAAGTTGCCTGCAATAAATAATCCATCTGACACAAGATTTAGTTATGTCAGCTACCTAGAATTCGGACTTTTCTTTAACTTAATGTGTAAAGCGATCATCAATTTATTGCAAACTCTATCGATCAATACTATACATAAATATTCCATTTCTAAATGACACAAGACAAGTGGAGTAGCAACGCTAACCTCCTTTCAGTTGCTTTCCAATAGCTATAAAATATTCGCACGGAGTTTTGTTAAATAGATAATACTCACAAAAAACGGCAAGCAAGTGCGTAGGCGGCTGGGTGCAAACCAAACGAAACCTAAATCCAGGTCGGGCCATCGTACATTTTGACAACTCAAATGACTGCAAACCCAGCATACTGAACTCTTGCCACTATGTGTTGCTTTTATATACGCATCGGAGCAGTTCGGTCGAGTCCAAATCGACCAGAAGGATGCGGCTGTGACGCCATACGACGGCCATCTTCGATCACTGCTAGTACTGCACAAAGCAAACGTTTCTCGTAAACATTTGAAAATGCTCAAAGATAACTTGAAGCAAGAGAAATTTAAACTGGGTGAAATAAGGCCAAGTCTTGCTACCTGCTATGCAAGTTGCCATCATTGAAAATAATTTTTTGCTCTGCAAAGGCCAAATATATAAGTTATGAATTCCCACATTCATAAGAAACCATTTTACACTGTTTTGTTACTTTGTGCAGGAAAGAAAAATTGGGTAATTCCAACCACTGTAAATTACTGTCAATTATTAATTTTCCATCGACAGTCTACTCATCAACTTACAATTTATATCTGTAGTTTTTTTGCTGTTATCTGTATTGTACGTATGATGGTCATTTAAAAGTGGGGTGATGAGGAAATATTGGAATTTTCGAATCCCGCGAATCATTTTTTAAGGTATTATATATTACAGGAAACTGATATTTTCCTAACAAGTTTCACATTTTGTGCACCAATAATTTTTTAAATGTATAGCATCTGACGTAATTTGCCGGTAAGGTGTCTCACATTTGAAGCTAATGTGCTAGATCCGGTCGCTGTCCATAAAATATGGGTGTTATTGCTATAGTACGTATAGGTACATTATGAAGTACCACTGTAAACGATTAGCTATCGGTTTTTGATAATCATCTCATGCAGAGCATGTAAAGCTTTTAAGAAAACCGTCATTTCACCGAAAAATGCATGAAAACTTACTTTCAAGTTAAATGCCATGATGAATACTGATCTCAGAGTTTCATCTGCGTTCATATTCACTATTCTAAAATGAAATATGTAAAAAGTCAGTTTATGCCTTGATGCTATATCAACACGTTCACAGAATTCATATTGATAACCCTCTCAGATTATGCGCTCATTCATAATAGAAGAAAAATAACGCTAATGCGGCACATCAACTGCAATTTTCATCAATCACTCAGTAAAATGAATCTTTGCTACATTTCTGGAATTAATTTGATACGTTAAAGCTGCAGCCCTCCAAGAACATGTATTAACTGCTGAAAATGATACAACCAAATAGAACTTTCCCAAATAAACATTTGCGGCTTTTCATTACGATTTCGAATTGCTGGCGGTAATGAAAGGAACCCTGCCCAATTCATTATTAAATTTAACAATGCCGGCTACTTTCTTTTTGGCGGTCATTCGTTGGCGCCACTTGAAGTTACATTGCGGCTGAATATCTTTTGATTATTTTGTATAAGACAGCTGCAGTGGTTGGAACCATAAGCTTTCGGTTCACTTTTCCATTATTTTATATCGCACAGTAACAAACGTACATTAAACGTGCCTTAATCACTAAATCAATAAGGATGTCATCCATAGCACGCACATCAACCATTAGAAGGTGGGTCAGTCAATTACTGATCTGAACATATTCCTTGCACACACGTCTGCCTGTCCAAAAAGCATGGTTCATATCACAATACGTAGGCCTACCATAGAGATAGGCCACTAAAAATGTTTCTCGCTACATTTAATAGAATTAGCAGCTGGACACCTGGGGTATGCCATGAAAACTGGCTAAGCAACAATATGAATATATACCGAGCAAACAGAAAGTATGGATATATTGTAGTTCGTACTCCAATTTTAGAACCCCCTGACTCTGAAATGCATAAGTGAATTACGAAACTGTGGCGGATATTGTTCAACTCTAGTAATTGCAGATGTATTTAGTGTAGAATTTAAAGACTGAACACGTTGGGCAATGCAGTGAAGTCGCAATTGGAAGCTGCGTCGCTTGCTACAAAGTTTGCATTTGCATTTTTTTTGCACAGACCACTTCTCCACTCATGCTTTGCTGCAGAGACCTTCCGGTTCGTTCAAGTCTTGAAACAGCGAAATGAAACTTTGTAATTACTTGTGTAATTCGCTTCGAACATGCCTTTGAATTGGGCACATATCAATCACTATTAACCCCAATTCAGGATTCCCATATCGACAAATGAAAAAGTTGCAGCCATAGATTTTCTGTTCGATCACCCCGTATAAGAAAGCAGAGAGTTGTAGATTATTATTGGGATTGGCTGTCAGTTTAGGAGGTGGAAACAGTCAGGATTCAATTATGAGAAAAACTTATATGAATAATTTGGTTTTTGGGAGTAGGTTGGATCTAAAGCTGTTGACTGGCTTTCAATACATAATGGACTTGCATTATAAATATATTGTATGCTGCAATTATTCTAATGCAGATAAATTATATATTTTACGCCAGTGGGTTAAAAAATAAAATGGAGCAATAACTGTTTCTGAAAACAACCAGCTCAAGCAACAATATGAGCCAATGCATGTTATTACGCCCCGTTCATAGAAATGGAGGCAAGTGTATAGGGAAGATATTACCACGCATGGAATACACGTGGGGCCTGCAGTTCACAGCTCACGTAAACAACGCTATTTTTGACAGTAAAAACATGTCTGGTGTACTCCTCGGTCAAACATGACCTAGATTGCAATCCTTGTATCCATGAATAGTTCCCGGCCAAAAAATAAAAATTAACATTGTATTATAATTAATCTGTACACATTTCTTTTAAACGAGAGAAATACTAGGAAATGTATCTGCAGATCACATTATGACGGTTGGTTCAAAATTAATATTTATCGCCACATTCCATGGATTGCTTGTTCACTTTGGTATAAACTAATTTTTGTTATTCGAATAATATTCGAGATAAAATTGCCTTTCATCGTTCTTCTACGCAAATACTATCATAAAATAAAACAGCGTGTACATTTTCCCATTTCGCGAGCATTTAATTAAAAAATTGCATGCTCAGTATTTTTGAAATATTCCGCAATATTTAAATTCACATGAAAAAATATAGTGGCAATCCGAATCTATGGGGAAAAAAGGCATCGAGTTTACGCAATATTGGTAAAATTCAGCACCTACAAGACGCAACATACGCAGTAGTTTCATAAAAGATGATGGAGACCTGATGTGAAAATTTCGGATGCATATTGAACCGCCATACCAGCCGAATGATATCACTCTGCATATATAGTATGTAGGTGGAGCATGATGGCATTACTGCACGGGGCATGCGCAAATGCAATCAAAACTTGAGCACAAAACCTATTGTTATCACCAGCTGGCATTTCATTTCCACCACAATGACCATACGTATATGTGATATTCAGAAGGCCACCTTCCAAATACGTGTTTTCAATATGTGCCATATAGGCTATAAGAAATTCAATGCATTCTTCAATGCATATCCTCAGTGCACGATAAGAATTCTAAACCAAGATAGCCCTGTAAAGCACTCGTAAAATGGAGTATATCTATTATTCGTCATTTGAACTTTATTAACAATAATTAAAATATTAATGATTTGCCTCTATACCAAAAGATGCAAAATTGTCTAATGTACCGGTATGTATGTTTTGGTTCGAATTGTTGTTCCATTGAACCATTTTTGGTATTGTCATATCACCTTTCAGCAGCAATTCAATAACATTGATGACGGCTATGAAAATATCATTTTTTCCTGGACGCCTGCATAGCAAATATTTCACGCCAATATTATATAACAGTAATAATAAATTTTGAGTTTCAATAGCTACATGATTAGTTTACAGAAAAGCAAAAGAAACCGATACCTAATTACAACTGATAATAAACATGTATCTTTTGCTGAAACCATATTACAGAAAAATGCAACCTACATATTACACAACTACAAAATTGATAATTCATGGAGTTCACTTAGGGTGGGTTAACTTTGTTACATTTATCTGTGAAATACTACCGGCGAACAGATAATAACAAAATAATATGACAGTTTGACAGAATCTGGAATTTATTTCGTGTAATTTCACCTTGATCTCTAGGGGAAAATTGCCAATATAGGCCACTATATATATTGTACTTGGAATAAATGTGTGATGCGGCCAACATAACTGCCACTGATATCACTAAAATTTCAGGTTGGTTGTTAAACTGTGATCTGGATTCAGCAAAGAAGCAATTGCCAAATAGCAGCCTAATGATCACAGCTCTTACAACATAACACTTATAAGTCAGCTTCAGTTATCACCACTTTTTTAAGCCAAGTACTTTTGTAAGCGGTGCCTTGAAACGCCCTAACAAATGATTTTGCTTTGCGTCGGCTTATATGCACCTCTATTTAATTACAGGGCAATTGTTTCGTTGGTAATAAATAAATGAAAAGTACAAGGTATCTCACATTTAAAAATTAATTCACATCGACTCAATTAGAAAGTAACTTATTAATAAGTTGTCTTATGAAAAAAGTAAAATCAGGGCAATCGTTGGCATTATTGCCGCAAAATTTCTCATGATGGACATCATTTTGCGCTTGGAGGAATGCAAAAATCAGAAAAGAACAACCGTATGCGTACTTGAACGTCTAGGTACCTTTACCAGATCTCAATATAGCAACCCAAAATATTCAAAGATAATTTGTGATGCAGAGTATATATTTGATTTGTTCAACTAAACATATTTTCATTATTTGTTATACTAGTACTAGGCCATTAGCAATGCGAGCTAGATAATCTACAATGTGCTAGAAGTCTACATTTCGCGGTGCCTGGAGTGTTTAATTAAATTTCAAATTTGAATAAAATATTGCAACGGAAGTTGGCATTTACAAAAATGTATGGAATCTGTGAGACATTAATCGCAATAAGGTCGCAAATCCGATTTGCGCAGAATGTCTTCCGGAGGCACTCAGCAAGTCGCTTCTGCACGACTCTCTCTCGCCCATCCATTTTCAGTTTAAATTGTTCTACCACCCATCATGAACATTGTTCTTGCATTTCTTGACACCCTTCATCCATCATCTCCAAACTCGGATAACGGAACCAGTGGGCCTCAAACATAACTGATATCCCCAATTTCACGACATTGACAATTATAATCAATCATCGACTCAGAAGTTGCAGGATTTCCAGGGCACAAAAATCTTAGAAAATATCGGAATGTAAGATCAGTCATGTCATACTATAACTTATACAGGTATTATAGCAACCGCACAAGTATGCAGAAGTTTGTCTTAATAAGCTATCATTTTAATTTTAGAATATCAGGCGCAACCAAACAGAAGCATGGGATTGTCGAATATTGCACAGGCCTACAATTTATTTTTGCTTATATGCGCCTTCATTTGCATTATCTTACCCCCTTTCAAAGCCTGAAAAGACACGAAATAAATAAACATTTGCATTATCGTTCAATGCGCTACTGAAAATGCAGTGCATTTTTGATCTCTATCACAGTGAAAAATCGGAAGTATGGTGTATGCATATGAATGTAAATTAATAATCGATATACTTGTATGTGGTCGGGGCAAAAAAATTCATATTCTATTACGTTCTTTAAATGTATTCAGTCCAGGATATTTTTAAACAGTTTCCAAACACAACTTGCTGACCATTAAAAAACACTGCATGGAATAAAAAGGAACTCCCATTTATCAGTAAATTATCACCTATGTATGTATACACATTCTGCTCAATTCTTGTAGCAGAGCCGATATGGAAAATAACATCACAGTATGCAACTTCATTTATTCCAAATATAATTCTGACTTCGCCATACCCATCCTGATTTCTTAAAACATTTTGTATTCATTATAAATTTGTCAACATATTTTATCTTTATTTTTACTGAGATTTTCTTTCATAAGCTCTGTGATATATTGAGTGCAAGAATGGAGATATAATTCAAGTATAAAATTAATGCAACAATACTCAGGTCATGATATAAATTGAGTGTACAGATGCTACTCACACACGGTAGATAAGCAGGCCCGGTTTTCCACACGTACGTTAAGCTCAAATACTGTATGTATATCATTAATGGTAAAAGCTACCTTAAAAAAATAGATTTCAATAATGCACCACGATGAATTGATTGCCCGCCATCCTCGAGATGAAAGACTGTCAGCTAATAACACCTCAAAATTTTTGCACAACTGAAAACTATACCATCAACTCTATCGAGTTACATTATCATATTGCACGATGCCAGTTATTGTATTGGACCAATACTTACTTACCTGCACATACTGTCCTCCAGTAATTCTGCGTAAAATTGCCTACTATCAGAAATGGCCAAAAAAATTTCAGAACTTCTGAGAAATCTTTGATACCAAGCCGCCATTGTACTAAGATTCTGAGCGATTTTGTCCAAATTGAGCTGAATATATGACACAATACTTATATTCAGATTCAACAATGGCACAATGTCCCGTGGTGCTTTTCAAACGGATCCGAAGCGGCTGCAGTTGAATTCGCAGACTCACTTTGAACATAAAAAATGTCTGCCATCGACCGAAAAATAAAATACACTGCATCGATACTTGCAGCATTACAGAGTGTTGAGTTCGCGCGCATATATTGAAAGACATGCAGTTTCCTATTAGTTACACTGATCCCAAAAATAAAAGTGAAATCGTTCAAAATCGGTGTAAGATTAACTGCTCTAATAGGTCAATGTAGGCCAACAATACAACCCTGTAATAAATGTTTTATATCTAACTGACAATTTATTCTGTCGTTATACCCAACACTGCCATGCAGAGCACTACCAATGTTTGGCACACCCAATGCAAATGGAGTTATTATCGATTCCTCGCCATCAGCCATCGATTTATGCTAATTTTATTAATGCACACAGCTAGCACGTTGCAACACAACCTAAACGCTTAATTGCAATGCACATTAAGTAAATAGTAGGTATATTTATAGAATCACCCTCTATTTTTTAATGCAGCTTTCCAATTTACAACAAGAGCAGAAACCATGTTTAATGGATCGATATTGTAATCTGTACACAGAGATAGAAAAATCTAATGATATTCCTGGATCACTGTTAACAATGCATGATAAATCTTTCAAAAAATGTAATCATTTTTTCTACACCGTGAGGTAGGCATATAGCCCACACAGTTAGATAACAGAATGCGACACTTTGAGAATTAGTTTCACCAAACCGAAATGGTGAATGTATAGAACCATGTAAAATGGAAAACCTTTCCAAACATGACGCAGCTTAAACTTACCTACTTCGTAGCGTAATCCGGAAGCTTTCATGGGGGTTATTTCAGGGTTTACAATGCACTATTGCGCAGCTTGCAGAATTCTGCTTAGAACCCTAAATCGATATTGTTGAGAAGGCGGTATTAAACAAACCAGATACAAAGGATCCAAAAGGCTGCAGACGAAAATTGAAATCGCAAACCTAGAATCAATTTGGAAGGATATACTTGCAACCTCTGGCCAAATGTATTGGACCATAGCTGAAAAACTTTGTTTTCCCGATGTTTATTTGTTGTGAATGAAGACAGACTTTTTATGAATTTGATTTATACACCATCACTGTTTTCAGCACGGTACAGGGAATAAAAACTGAAAATCCAAATAAGTTGCAGTAATTAAACGCAAATTTTATCCCTGGCCATAAGTAATAGACTTGGTTACCCGTGGTTAAATGCAGGCCAAAAGTCAAGCTGATAGCCAAAATTATCGGGCCAGTGCATTTGAAATCGTGTTGGAACACCCTTGGCTGATTACGGTTTTAATGTGTTTCGGCATCTGGTAGACAAGGTGTCTGCATTCTTCCAAAGTAATATCATTCCAACATTTAACCATGACTGCCTTCAACCGGTCTTAATTTTGTGGCCGGTGCTTAGCAATTTTTGTTTCTTGGACAAGAACCACAGAATATCAATTGGGCTGAGATTTGGACTGCTAAGTATATATCAGACCATTCAATGCTATCAATATTTTTATCCAGCAGCCATTTCTTAGCGCGATTACATTTACGACATGGTGCATTATCATGTTGCAGTGACGAGTAACTGTTTAGAAATGTTTCTTTGTGAACATTTTTCCTGGAACAGTCCAATATGATATATTGTTTTACAATTTTGTGCCATGTTTTCTGGGTACAAATTAAGTATTTCAGTAGTGAATATTTGTGAGTTTCAAGTGCTTATAGATGCAAAGTATGCAAATCACAAATCATGGATATGACTATTCCATTTTACCCACCACGTTTCATTGCGAAGTCCATGGTTTAATACCGAGTTATGTTTGTGTACTATTATAAATATAGTGGAGCCTGTCTAAGTTGAACGCCCAATATCCAAAAAAACGTTCAACTTATACGGGTGTTCAAGTTGGACAAATAAAAAAAAATCTGAGAAAAATTTTTAAACTTTATTGAACATCATGGGAATAGTTGTTTGTCTCCCATTATATATTTTTTCTCAATCTGGAGCAACAACATGTTTTCATATGCTGAAGCATGTTGAAACGTCGAAACATCGTTAGACATAGCATAATCTTTCAATTTTTGAACCTTATGTAAGGCCTCTCGACTTGAAATGGGGCGTGGCCGAACGAGTTTTGCCGACGCTCCTGGGCAAAGTCTCATTCTCTTTGTTTGGGGTTGAGGCAGGTTGGAGATAAAGGGAAAAGTTCAACTTGAAAGGGGTGAAAAGTGTGAAAATGTCATCGAGTGGACTCAGATTGTGTTCAAGGTTTAAGAAGGAGGGGTTCAACATAAAGAGGTAATGCGCAATGTTAAGTCTATGGGCAAACGTGCAGCCAAACTTTACGTTCAAGATATGCAAGTTTTCAAGATGAACGGGTTCAAGTTATACAGGTTCCACTGTATAGTAATTTATTTGAGTCTTGTTATTTTTAGTTTATTCCATGCACCATGTTGAAACCAGCGGTGAATAAAT
>WWPM01020977.1:0-15136 GCA_023279145.1 Glomeris maerens
TCTCGAGATTACCTTCACCCTGATGGATCCAACTTTGACAGAACAAAGCAGGAAATGGAAAACGGATTTGGCAGTCCCGATACTGAAAATTACTACATCGGCAAGAATTTGCGAATTTGTAATAAACACCCCGCATCCATGCTGCTGAACTATCATCAATAATTTTTAAAATTTCAGGAACAAAAGTTCTGGTAGCTATATCTCAAGTAACCAACTTACAACTTCGGGTTGTAATTACAACTTCAGATATCAATCAGTACTTGGCAAAATACTCCACATTCAACATAACCATGAGCCATTTCTACGTATCAGGATACAGTGGAAACGCTGGTACGCTACTAATAATTGGACATAAAAATTGCAAACCTTTGCAATAATAACTATTAAATCACCAGGTGATGGACTACTAACCCAGAATTTGCAGCCGCTGGACACGACAAAAACTATCTGTCCATCGGATGCCGGACAGTGGTGGTTTGCTTCGGCCGAAGCTTGCGATAAGCAAACCAATCTGAACAGTGCGCCATTAAACAGCGGTGCGCCATTTACAGCCAGATGGGTATCTAAAGATGCCAGTACATATACAGTATACAACAATATTACAAGTGTGCAAATGATGACGAGACCAAAAATGAAATTGGGATAAATTGCAAGATTTATAGGTCATTTCACAGCTTCATTTAATGCACAATTTTCGCGATAACTAAAAGTAAACTGCTTGTGTCATATGAATGCCATTTTGATTACTTGAAACTGAAACGTTTGAGCTGTTTTCCCTACAAAATTTGAAATTTGTGAAAGTGCTATAATAGTAGTTGTGTTTCTGGTATGAAATTACACCCCGATATCTCTAACACAACTAACTGCGAAATAAAAAAGAACATTGAACCAGATCGAATAATTTGTCGCCAATACTTTATTTCGCCAAAACTTAATGCTGCATACCACCGCCACGGCCTCTGCCAAAACCTTGTTTCTGCAACACAAAACAGCGTTATTGCAATGCTCTTTGAATGATCTATCGAAAACACTCACAAAGTCCCAGCTTGGATTTGCTCCAGCTCCAACATCTCCTTTCTTGTCTGGTCCACCAACTAAAAGCAGGTAAAATATTAAAAATGCACAGGATATTTCACAAAAAATTAGAGCAAAATTCTAACAATTTATAATTAAACAATAAAAAAACCATCAGCTAATTATAATCGTATCACATTCCAAATTACAACATAAATGAAGACCAACTTCAGCCATCGTGACAAAGCAGCAACACTCGAACCTCTATAATCCGGACACCCATCGGGTTATAGAGGGATTTTTGTTTTGGCCAAAAAAATGAATACGAAACGTTCAGTGATATTTGTGAACTTCATCCGTTAATAAATTTATTTATGAACTTTATTCGTGCACTGGAACATTATTACAATCTGAGTGGACATAATCTTCACGCGTCATTTCCAAATTCTGGAAATTCTGTTATTATGGTTTGCCGGGCCGCAAATTTCTCCCTACTTAAAATTTTCCCGAAGACGTTTAGCCGGATTACGGAGGTGCTATAAGTATGTTACTGGTTTGCGAATTTCGCCCGATATGCGGGTTATGGAGGGAACGTATCACATAGATCAACCTCTGCGTTAATCAATAGGAGCAAGTCCCGGCCAATAGAATTTGTCCGGAATATGGAGGGTATCTGGATTACAGAGGGTCCAGATTACAGAGGTTCGAGTGTGATATAATTACTCAAGAATTTCAAGCTGATTTCTCGGTTTTGTCAATTTTTTGTTTACATTTACACCGAGTTTTTCATGTCTTAATAGTTGGTATAATCCCTGGAAGAAAATAAATGGCAGTATACCTGGGTTTCTCCTGTAACCTTCCTGAGATGTTGTTGGTCTCGGATCTCTTTCTGGAACTGTACCAATTACCAATTTTTATTGAGAAAATAGTCATTAAGAAATATATTATATCATAGAGATGACAGATTTTTTGCTTACCCTTCATTCTTGGCTTGTTTGCTTCATTTCTCGACTGTCTCTTCAAAGTCGATGGGACAATTTCTGGAGGCAAATGAAGGAAATCTCTCAAATATTGGATTCCTTCATTTGTCAAGTACCAATAGAAATGTCTCCACGCAAATTGTTCAGTTACATATCCTCTTGATTTCAGAGACTTCAAGTACGAAATGAGATCAATTTTATAACCACGAATTGAATGTACGTTTTAACAGATTAGAAACTCTTCTTACCTGAAGTGCTTTGATTACATGAAGATTCGGTACATTCGGAACATGTGGATGTTTCGGAGCGTGGAAATCTTTCCTGGCAACCAACACACCTTCCTTGAACAAGTATTCGTAAATTGCAACGCGATCTTTCTTCGGCATCAACATCTTGGGTAGATTATATTAGGCCTAACGCGTACACACGGAAATGACATTTTAAAAAGGAACAATCGCTTTAAATTGGCAAATAACCCATGAACCCAACAGGAACCATGCAATAGTTTCGCTTTGCAACAACAATTTGCACGGATGCTTGAAAATCAACGAAAAATTAACGGATTATAGTTGATGAAAAACGCATACCTCGTCCAAGCAGCGCAACATCCGGGTAAGAGAAAGAAAAACCGGTACGGTTTGATACGATACTTCAAACCGAACGGCATCCAAACAAAACCATCTATAGGTACTATACGGCTTCAGAAATCTTGTCATAATCATATTACCAAATTGCCATCAAAACATGAAATTTGCGCTATCACTGGGTATTATTTATGTGTGTCAAATGAACCCCGAGCAATACATAACATCGATATTCCTGCAGTAACATCAATAACACATATACCGGTATGTTATTATATACCGGTTATTCCATCTGACTGTCTGCCACATGGAAAGTTCAAAACCATATCTTTGAGTAAAGAACTACGAGAATGAGGCAGGAAGCGATATTTCGCAACATCACATAGACGGCAAAATGGTATCAAACCTTTTACTCATTCATCACTAGCCATTATTGGTTACAGGACCGGGCAGCTAGGCCTATATTATTAGGCCTAAACGCGGTTTAAGATTTGCTTAGTTAGATTACACAATAAACCAAAAATCAACTAACCTCTAGAAACAGTAAATGACGGTTGATCCCTGTGAAAATGTTCAACACTTCAAAAATGCAGCGATGAATAAAGTATCCCAGAAAGCAGAAGCGACCACTGCGTCAAAAAAGAGCGGCGAACTGAAAGCAAATGGTTCGCGCGATACCGGTACGTAGTTCGATACAGTCTCAGGCCCCACCCCCATGCAGTGCTGCCATCAACATGGCGACTGCAGAACTAAATCGCCAAACATGATGTCAAACTTATGGCATTTGTTCCGTTATATGAATTCACATGTGGGGTTTCAATACATAAATAAAATATTTCGTCAAATATATCTTCAGTGCGAACATTTCAGCAGAATTAGCTAAATTGTATAAAAGATATAAGTAATTAGTCCAAAGAGAAAACATTTCTAACTGATGCAGACGCCATCTTGGAATATGGCCTACATTTCATCAAAATTAAATTTATAAACTATTTACAAGCGAAATATTGTTGTCATTCAAGAAACCCCTATGAAATTTCCAATACATTTGATTTAGAATTGTTAGAATTATATAATTATATCATAGATTGATTTCAATTAATCAAAAGGCTTTGTGATTACTCCTTAGCAAATTTATATTTTATAATAAGTCATAATCATACTTACACAAGTCCAATATAGTTAGTTGGCAATCTGAAATTCCAAAAGAAATAATAAGTTAAAAGTTGTCCTACAGAGACACATGAAAGGAACATTTTTGTGAAATTTTTAGTCAATTTCAAGCGACTGAAAATCGTAAATATTTATTTTTTTCACTATACTTACAATGAGACCATTGGTCGCGTGTCATGCCTATAAATACTCATAAATTATGTAGCGAGAAGCGAGATAAAATATGCAAATATCAATATACAAAAACAACGGCAGTTGCCCAGCGAACCCAGGCATTTTTTTTACAATGATAACTTTTGCTTACAAGTTGTATGAGTTTTGTACATTGCCCTATACCAAAAAAGTCCCACCCTGCTGCCTTTGTTTTGCTGTACACATGAAAAGTGACAATATTTGACTGTTAAAAGTGAGAACCGCATGAATTCATGCTGGTCATTTATAATATAGAGATATTATAATAAGCTACTGCTAAAAACCTACAGCAGAAAAATGTAATTACATTTGATAAGAACAGAGGCAATGGTACAGTATGATGGAAGGAAGAAAGAGCGAAAAAAAAATGATAAAATCACCATCAAACTTTTTAAGCCTTTGGCCCTTTGAGCAAAAAACATCACCTCAACGTCGCTTATAAAGTGTTATTAAATTCCAGACCACCACAATCACTGTACTCTAATAAGATAACATTTATCTTGAAAAATAAAAACTAAATCTATATACCTATTGTATTATTTATAGAATATTTCCCGAAAACGCAAAATGGGAATATTGAAAGTTATCAATTTTGAATGCAAAAATCAACTAAAGAGATCCCTGCAAATTATTTGCTATTCAACGCATTTACAGGGCAAAACTTGGAGTATTTGATCAGGCTGGCTTCCGTAGTATACTACTACTACTACTGTGTAAAATTACATTCCCTACTAAGTATTTGTTCATCACATAAAAACGTCTGGGAGAATTCAATAAACACTTATTAATAGTGCTTTTCAGTACAAATTCTAAAATAGCAAATCTTTGATATCAATTAATGAATTCTTTATAATTTGTTGCTAATATTATACATAAACTACAGTAGCAAAGTGACAAATTACGAAATATATAGAGGAAAATAATTTTGAAACAATTCAAATTAATTTGCTCTTATCCGAAACCTAAACTAAAAATTCTTAATTCGAGTACGTTATAATGAATCCCAAATATTGAAATTAAATAAATCTTTTCCAAGAATTAATTTTTCCTGCGAGTTGCATTCAAAAAATTTACCATTTGTTGACTGAATATTTAAAAATATTTGAAAATTGCTCATTTCTAAATATAATAGTCACATTCCTACATAGTTTTTTTCATGTTGTTAGGTGTAAGTCAGTAAAGGGATTAACTACAATAGCAATTCTGACCTGAAACGCACAATATAATAACGTAATGAAATGTATCCCAGACGCAGACACCAAGAATACTAAATTGGCAAAACAGTAATATTAATGATAAAAAAAGACGTTAAACGTCACTTGAAAATAATAACAATATATCCTGCCGGGAAGGTAAAAATATGGAAGAGATAAATTTGGCAGCCATGTTGGGGCATTTGTTGTGCAGCAGAAAAGCCAAAAGGTTCGTTGTCAAAATATTTGAACCATTATTAAAAAAAAAACTAAAAAAAAAATATTCAATCTCTCCAACAAGAGAGAATATATATATATATGGCACATTGAAAGAAACATTATTTTTTAAGTGACGTGCCAAAAAATAAAACCGTCGCTTCACAACGAAATATAAACTCGTACGATTAGGCCTACTTTCCACTGCGACACAACCACAATGCAAGAATAATTGCGGAAACAGAATCAGAAACAGAAAACAAAACGTAAACACGACCATTACAACAAAAAACATTGCCATGTAAATGGCTTCCATGCCTCTTTGGTGAAAATTCGTCATTTTCATTAGAACAATATGAAAAGCATGTTGGCGGCCATCTTGGATTTCACAACTGTGTTTTATAATCTTTTCTTACAAAAACTTCATTGATTTGCTTTGCCCCAGCGTATGAATACCATTATGTTCATCATTTTGAACAACATCATTGTTGCACAATACACAAAAATCACGAACGAATCAAACTTTGAATTCAAAATTAGAATGAAATATTTTTGAGACACAATGATAAACAAAACCAAGAGCACAATAAAGCATTTACAAATTACATACAACTTATAAAAGCTTAAAACCATTTCATGTTAGGAGAGAAATTTCTGTTATAATGCGCAATTCTTAACGCTGGTTCAAATTTGGAGATATGTACTATACACAACTAAGCCCAACCTTTCAATGAATTATGAAATGGAGAAAATGTAGCCTTGAACAAGCTTTTCATGTTGGGGGAAAAATAGCAACTTCACCATCGTCAATAGAAACTGAAATTAATACTAAGAAACCAATTTGGGCCTTTGCTGCCTCAATATGGACCCAAACGGCCCATCACCTATGGAACGCGTTCACGCAACAACCAATGTAACTTTTATAGAGTACGTGACACGGTGAAACACTGTTAGAATGGCCATCGAGCTCATCATATATTCGGAACAGGTTAAAGAGTTGATGATTTCCGAAAAAACGACAGGAAACGACTAGAACAACACGGCCTGTGAAATTACGTATTCCGGGTTGTGGCCATCTTTGTATCGTCACAACTTGACATGCGCATATGGCGGTTGTGGAAATATTGCCCAAATAGAAAAAGCAGCAGCTGAAAGACCCATGTTGCCATTTTGTAATACTACTATACCTACTATATTCGAGAGACTTACAATTATCGATATTGGCTAGAACAGATTTCATCAGGCCACTCTCGTACACAGAACAAACGGCTTGCGATGCGAGTTGGAAAATTGGCAACAAAAAGGGAGAAATTTTCTTAAATTGGGAAATCTGAGTGGAACATTCAACAGAAAAGTTGGTTGTCATTGTTCTATTAAAAACAATAAACAGGTAATTAAATTTGCACTGAAGAAAGCTTGATGTCAATCGAATAGAGATTGTGAAATAAGCGCTAAACTTTCCAAAAATCTAATTTCATCAATAAGCACAACAAAAACATCACAAACATTGTTTTAAAAAAACGTATAATAAATATCAAATTTTGAGTTCTAGAACAAATACATGCAAATAATTTTAAAATTAATTTCAAGGGTAAAGTAAAATCATCTAATATTTGATATTTCTTTATCGTAGTCATGTTGGAACTAGTTAGAACCTACAACAGATGACCCAATTTGTTAGTGCCACACAAATAGTGAAAATCGTGTATTATTACTATGGTCCAGAATATGTATCGTATTGCAAACTATTCCAAACAAGCGTATCGCATAGACAACTGTGTGTTTGGCCTGCGTAAAGTGCTTTGAACATTTTCAGATGATGCATTTTGAATGCTTAAAACGTGACGAATAAATTTGCTCATCCAAAACACTAAGAATAGTGTGATGAAAATACAAAAAAGAGTATATTTGCTTGGCTATCGATACGATACTCATATTGCTATAGTATCGCCGCAGCCATGGCCTCGTGCAAACCAATCTCTTTTATGGCACGCAACACTTACGTTAACATAGGCTACACACGCATGTCATCACCATATAATACCATTTTGCCACTAAAATAAAAATTACCACAAGATTTCATTTCATTTCCCCCGTTACAATTTCCCCCTTTGGCAACATGAACGCGTACCCGACAAAAATACTTCACTTCCATCTCCCGCATCTAACTTGGAAAAATGCGTTTCTGAAAACAGCAACAAATCTGGTCATCGACAAGCAATCGCAGAGACCGTCATCGAGAGGAAAAATAAAAAAAGAAGAAGAACCACTTACGCACGCACAACAATCACACACATTGTCTTCAACAATCTTGGGTGCAGGGATCTTGCTTAGAACTTATTTCCCGCAGCACATGAACAAAACAGAAACATGCCAACAGATTATATTTACAAAAGTTGCACCGCTACGTTTCCACGAGCATCGAATCGGCACCGCTGTTTGTCGAAGAGTTTGGCGTCGAAGGCTCCGACAGCGAAGTCGTTGTGCTGGCCGTATCCAAGAGGTCCCCGGCCGAACTGGCCGTTGAGTTAGGGCTGGTTTGCGAGCCGGGCATCGACGAGTTCATAAGACCGGATGGGTCCAACAGGCCCATGGGGGTCAAGAGCGAGCCGGAAGAGTCGCAGTAGTGGCCGCCGCCACTCGACGCGCCGGTGGATGCCGAACCCGAAGGTGGGCCACCGTTGCCATCCCTGCACCACATGCTGCGCATCTCTTGCCTCCTTTGGCGCATCAGGGCTTTGTATTCGGATATGCGTAACTTTTTCCCGTCCACAATGCACGTCCTCTTCGGACGCGGCCGGTACCGGTAGTCTGGATGTTTCTCCATGTGAAGCTTGCTGAGCCGCGACTGTTCTTCGTAATACGGTTGCTTCTCCGCGTTCGACATGGCCTTCCATCGCGCCCCTATCATTTCATCGCATCGTAATATAATTGCTTTTTAAGTAATTAAATACCGTATAGTTCATTAAAAGTTTCATCATTTTTAACCTGAACTCCATGCAAGTAGTTAGTATTTGAAAATGAAACAAAAGTTGAACTTTTCTTGAGTAGACTAGCATGGACCATTCTCACCTAAGATTTTACTAATGTTGGAATTGTGCATATCTGGGCATGCTTTGAGAATCTTGCGTCGCTCGTCCTTTGCCCAAACCATGAACGCATTCATCGGCCTCTTGATATGCGGCTTGCTCTCCGACGGCTCCTTCTTCTGCTGCCGAATAATTTTAGCTCCGAACATCTTGGCTGCAAAAAAACAAACAAAAAAACCCGTTGCAAACAATTCCTTTTATGTTCCGCCAAAAGTCTTATTTACCGAGTCTTCAAAGCTTACCTTGACTTTGGCAATTGGCCGCGTAAGACGGGTCGTCTCTGGTGACATCTAGCGAATGTTCAGCACCTCGCGCTCCGCTTAGGCCCAGTGCTCCTTTAGGAAGCGCCGAAGATGCCAAGTACATGTGAAGTGGGAAATGTTTGTCGATCGGCAATGGACCAATGCTCGAGTGTAGATTTCCCTTACCTGAAACGATTCAAACGATAATCAATATTATGAAGTCATCCACGTTCCAAGTTGTCTCGTATATAACATCATTATCGAGATAAATAAAAAGTAATGCAATACGAAGGAACAGCTCAGCTCACCTGCTCTAGACACGGCTTGATTGAGAGCTGTCGGCAGATGAGATGACAGTGCTGCTCCGTAAGGTGTACCCATGAAGGCTGAGGGAAGAACAGGAAGCGATGCTGGTGCCATCATAGCAGCGACAGACACTGGTGCCTTTGCATAAGGTGGTGGAGGCGGTGGACCATGGGCATGTTGATGCTGGTGCGGATGACCCATCGAAGTCTGAATGTGCGTGGCCATCCGCGGCGAACCGGTCCTTTCGCGAGAACCGCGCGGCTTGCTCAGGTTCAACGGAGCTTCCGGATCCGTCTTATGACTGTGATTGGCGTTTGACACACCACGTGGAGGTGTCATGGGGCCCATTGCGAAAGCAAAAGGTGATGTCCTGCACGAGGAAGGTGGCGGAGCCGGAGAAGAGTGACCCTCTGCGACAAGCGCATGCATGGACTGTTGATTCGAAGACACCCAGGGCTGCGTGAAGAAAAACTAAAACACGTTAGAGTTTCGAGCACTGTACTCAACTATATTCAACTTCAAGTAATAATAAAACTACATTACAGCTGGCTATTTTAGTACAATATATACAAGGAACACCTATTCATAAAATATTCGCCATTACGCTAAAGCAACATACTACCACATCTATTTTGCTTTCACAGGTTATATTTTCAGATCCATTCATGTTTGTGAAGGAAAGGATTGGCTAAAAGTTATTACTGCAGTATAAACATGCAAGATAACGATGCGGCGCAATAGGACCAAAATTACTACAGTAATACAGGAATAGTATTATTAATTACCGCAGATCCTAAGCCCAGCTGTAAACCAAGTTTGGAAACTCGGACATCATCTTCTGACATGGCACCAGTAGATCCTCCCATTGGAGAAGAACTCAGCAAAGATTCTACACAAATAATGAATTGCAATTACAGCAAACACCTTTAAACACGAATACTTCCATTGAAAATTCCGCCATTTCTCATTGAAACATAGCTGTCTATGGCAATGGCATGCAAACAAAGCCTCTTCAAAATTACAAAATGTTATATGTACTTATGCACTTTTCATTTAAAAAATGTAACCTATATTAAAATAGCAAAAATTGTTTGCAATATCACTGTTTATATTCCTAAATTTATCTCAAAAACTAATGAAATAATTTTGTATACATGTGACTTTAGATTATTCAAACGTAAAAGGGCATTACCCCCCTAGCCTTTGCCCCGCCCCCCTCTTTCTGGGTTGCTTTGTTTCATTTCCAAGTTCCAAGAACTGATAATACTCTGGCCACATGTGTTCAACGACTGCATATATATGTTAGTTCATTTTGCTTTGTGTACATTCCAGAAATAGAAATCTTTTAAACTGTAGCTACTAAATTGAAGTTATAAATATAGTAAAGTGTACTACAAGTGCTTGCTTTCGGCGACACTGACCCTGATTGGCGCTTCTTCCAATCGTGATTCCATCGAAGAGCGGCACGAAAGAATTGGCATTTGGCATCGCCTTCATGCCATACTGACCATTCACGTGACTCTACAGTGAACAATCAACGATCAGATTTAGAGCACGATGAAGAGGATGACAAAAAAAGATGGCCGCACAAGCATCGACTTAACAATGAACGAATGAATGGAGCGCGTTGATTGGCTGAGCCGCTGCGTGACGTCACGCACCTGCAGCTCATGTATCTTCTGTTGCTGTTGTAGAAGTTGCTGTTGTTGGATGACGATCTGCTCTTGTTGTTGTCGTTGAATTTCCAGCTGTTGTTGCTGTTTCTGCATCTGATTCTGCTGCAGCTGCCGACCAATCACACCCAAGAAGAGAAACAAAAGCAGCCAATGACATAACGCACACAAACTAAATCTCTCTTATATAAAGCCCACAAAGAGCGTTCCCAAAAATAACAAAGCCTCGCAACAAGGTTTTTAGCTCTGCACGGGCAAAAAAAACCACTTGTGGGTGTCTGGCAACACGTCAAACAATGCACTCAAGCACAATCCATCGTTTCATTAGCAGAAAAGTGCTCTTTGCGTGACCGATGACTTTGGAAACATTGGTCACGTTTAACCAGAAACGACGCCATCTTGGTACAAGCTAACATTAGCAATGTCCCTTCAAACTTTCCACATACAATTCAGATTACAGCTAACTTTGGCCGTTTTGAACAAGTTGTTTACGTGATACACGATAACAAGCATAGTTGTGCAGTACATGAATCATGTTTTCAACATCTCAATTATCAAGTTTGAAGATATTATATAGATATCTGAACAGCACATATATCAATAACAAACACTATCCCCTATACTTGACATTTGCAGGAACACAGCATTGAGAATGAGTTATAAGTGCTATTATCCTTATTCTGACAAATATACTAGTTAACAATGTTACTATTGTTGCCTCGGTAAACCAGCAGAACAATACTGCTATTATTTTTTTGCAAAAATGTGTATACAATGTAGAACAGATTATTGGTTATATGTAGGCCCCACCTGAAATCTACAATGGGTAGACCGTGGGAATCTGGCTAACAAAGAAGATACACATGTCCTGGAACTTGTTCACAAAAGGGGAAACATGCCTGATAAGCAGAAGGAAGGGATTAAGATACCAGAACTGATCCTTGGAGTTGATCCTCAGCTCGGACAAAAGAAAATCACAGAGGGAGAGTTTGAAAAAATTCTCACTAAATTTATGAATTGAGGATTTACGCACTACATACACGCCCTCTAGTGGCAAAAAGCCAACGCTCAATTTGAGACAGATATACATACATATGCATGAGCACATATTTCGTTCCAGTTATTCTAATTAACATCAATACATATAGTATTTCATTTGAAAATTCCCCATGCACATAATCCTATTTCCCCATAAATACAAGGCTAATTTTCGCAATAATAAATTCATACATATACAGGGTGTTGCAGAACTACAGAGACAAACTGCATGAAAACAAGACAAAGTCCCCAAACGCTTAGGTTTTTTTAAGTATAGGACCTGCATAAAATATGACATCCATAATTCATGCTCCCCACATCTTTCCATTGATCATCCACACGAGTTCCTAATAAAGATGTGGGGAGCATGAATTATGGATGTCACATTTTATGCAGGTCCTATACTTAAAAACCTAAGCGTTTGGGGACTTCATGTTTTGTTTTCATGCATGCAGGGAATATACCCTGTCAGTTTGTCCCTGCAATTCTGCAACACCCTGTATATGCTGCACACAAGTCAGATATTTTTGTCTCCTCGCTGCAAAAGGAGCGAGCAGTTACTATATAGAAGATTGACTCTGCAATTTATTTTAGCAAAGCATCTGCAGAGTGGTTTTCATTGAGCAAACGATTCATTCACTATTGCAAGCATTTTGCGTTCGGAAAATGCACAACATATGTGGCGTGCAGCTCTGAAAATGGCGATTGGAGCAACTAAAAGGGAAAAAGTCGAAGAAGTAAAAAGAAGGAAAGAAAATAAGATAGGATTTGGAGTGAAGAAGACGAAGAAGAAGAAGAAGGAGAAAAAAAAACTAGTTAGAAGAGATGTGGAAACGGCAAATGGAGCAAAAGTACGAGCTCGCAACAAAGCTTTGACGGTTGGCTCGGATTTGATTTCACTTTTGGCTCGTTGACAAGCAGAGTTTCTTGCCTGCTTCCGCTCGAAATTCCTTCAGAAAGAAGGACAACCAACATCTTCATTTTGATTGGACGCTCCAGTACCGGAAACGGTATTTCAACGCCATAAGCCTAACTGTTGCCTAGCACGTGCATGAGAAGTCCATGCACAAAGAAAAACGCCAACTGACAACTCTTTCTTCAGGGAAAGAGGTATTTTGGTGTATTTGCAGAGAGAGAGAGCTGAGCTACATATACTGGTGTATAGCTAGCATGGTGGCCATGTTGAGCAAGCCGTATTCACAATGGCCAACTAAATTCCAAATGCACGCATGAAACTGGAACTCGTTGTTGCAAGTTGAAACCGTCCAACAAAACAACTTCACAAGTGCAAGACGAGACTATGACAGACAGGCCATTGAAAAATGCTGGCAATCAGATAAAGTCCCAGCGTGTCTGATGTCACACTAATTTTAGTTATGAATAGCTCGAAATTTTAGACTTATATAGTATAATTTCCACCGCCAAAATCAAATTAATCATACAAAAATAGGCAAATAGAAATCATGAAATACCGAATTATTATGCATAGTGTTATATAACAATTAGAATATAAATATAACCGGTTTAGAGAATTAAGTTTCTCGATTCAACATGTAACTATATCTACAAACTACTAAATTGAATCCATATCTTGTTTCGAATTCAAACAGTGAAATTACGAAAAATAATTGCAACAATTCCAAATTTAGGCACATAATGCAAGTACAATTTAAAGGAATAAATAATAGCAACTAAAGCGTGATTTCTTTTCTTGTTTAAATTAAAAAGAGGAGCGAAGAAGAATAAAAACAACAATTACATAAATTATAGATAACATTGCGACAAGATGTTGAAAGTTTAGTTGGTGTCATCACTGACAGGTTGCGATATATAGGATCAAATGGAGCAACAGATTGCATGACGTCATAGCAAGGTTGGGGGTGTGTATGTGTGTGTGTGTGGGGGGGTGGGTGGGCTCAATAAATGTCCGATGACCCCACAAAGTGGGAAGAGACCCGAAAATGCAAGAGGATACATCCAATAGAGGGAAACAAGTTTCGGATTTCTTTTTGGCGGCGATTTTTGCAGGGCACTGCACACTACACAACATAACAGGGTTTGATGGGTAATCAGCACCACAATGGCCGTCTTTATACTCTTTAATGGAGTGGGCCCAACTGATTGTCAACTCGAAAGTGCAGCTGAGCAGCGATGCAGTCAATAGTGTCTCTGTCTCATTAACAATATTAAAGGTTAACTGGCAGTCTATATACGTACAAGTCTATACCGTATATAGGCAACAAAAGCCTTTGTTCAAAATTACCCCACTTAGCACTGTATGTAACAATTGCAGCAGAACACGACCCACACAAATCTGTGCACGATGTAATTCGGATAGGGGGATAAAAATGGACTCAATTATTGTGCAACAAATTAAGGCATTACCATATTTTCCCTATAATCAATTAATTGTTTCTGTTAACCAATCATTGATTACCCTATACCTATGGATGCAGCAAACAATCAAGAGCTAGTATCTACACATTTATTTATAATGATCAAATTAACCAAAATCTTCTTCTTGGAATACAGATTGCTCATATACTAGTTCACTAAATCAATTGGAAATCTTCAAACTAGGTCATTACATATAATATAGGTCGTTTCTTAATTGAATACTATTACACTTTCCTTTCAATTTAACTATGCAGTAACCAAATATGGATGCATCAAATATCCTTCAAATTATCTATATAGTGTATTGTATAGTTAAATTAACTACATCTCGTCTTCCCCCTTATTATAGCCATGCAATTATTTTCACTTCTCTTTGCAGTTAGTTATACACGAGGAAAGAATGAATAAATGACTCTGTCATCTATAACGTTTAAATATAGTTTCTTGGCCATAAACATGTATTTGTCACTGGCAATGACACGTATAATAGCGCTGCAAACATATGCACACAGAGCTCTTTTTGTAGGGGGAGGAAAGCAAACTGGGGTGAGAAAAGCACAGGGGAGGGGGAAAAAAAGAAAAGAAAGAAAGTGCAAAGTGGAAAAATTCAAATGAAAACAAATTCATGTTATACAGACACAGAGAAGTGGGATTTACAACTGGGAGATATATGGAAAGGCTAATGGCGGCCGGCAAAACTGAAGACGATAGAAGTGGCCGACAAAGTACAACTGCTGACATGTTGACACAGATGCGGTCTTAAGGCCTACATGCATATAAAGCCCCATTTTCTAGTGGCAGGCAACAGAGGGCGCTGCTGCGCACGAATATTATCTTTCCAATTCCATGCACTCAAATCACCTAATGCCCTAATCCTATATATGTATTCAGTGGAACCTTGATTATCCATCAGGCACAGGGTTGCCATTGATTTCTCATTTATGAATTCCCTCATTTTTCCCTGACCATTTCAAATTTTCCCTGACCTTCGAAACTTCATAAATGCAATAATAAATAATGTAATCTCGGCAGAACCTTC
>WWPM01020978.1:0-11759 GCA_023279145.1 Glomeris maerens
GGGGGGAGCTTCTTTACTTTACACTTTCTTGAAATCCCTATTTGGCGCGGCTCATTATTTGCCTACTGTCGTTTTCCCCACACCAAGAAGGAAATTTGCTGATAAAAAATGAAATGAAGCTCCTTTTCTTTACTAGGATGGCTTTGAGGACGTGCGCCGGATGTGCAAATATCTCCAACTTTTTTATTGCCATCTTTCCTGCTTTGCTATATTACTTTTTAATTTTTTTGTTACCCTCCTTCCCCACTCCTGTCTTCCTTTTCATTCCCTGTTATTCTCTTTCCTCGAAAGTCTGCCAGTTGTAATTTCCATGCCCAAAGGGATTTGAGAAAAACATGTGGAAGTCGATTTGGTTATAGTCAAAGTGCAAGTGCGGTCATATTGGATTGCCAAGGGGGCGGATGGCGAGTGTTTGTTATTTAACCAGCAGTATAGTGAGTACAGCGGTTTGAAAGAAATTACTATCGAAAGTCACAAAGAGGTTGTACACAATGAGACCAAAAGTAATTGGTTTAAGCCAATACAAAAACTCTGTATCTGCTATTCGTGCATGACTATGCTCACCCTCATTATTTTTCAAGCAGGCAGAGTAAGTAACATTTCATTCTTAGAAATAAATATTTATGTGTGTAGAAACCAGTGTTGTTGTATTTTTTTGTAAAGCGATGAATGAAGTTGCTTCCAAGCAATTCACATTACAATTTAATATCTTTGCTTTTGCCTCGGGATTTCATTGTTCATGGAATTGTGAATCAAAACGAAGGTGGAATATTTCAATCTGCAACAATGCAAACAAGGATCGATTGATAAATAATTGACAGAAACAGTCATTTGGTTTACTATTTAGTCGCATATAATATACGTATTTAAGGAACCTTGGTGTGTGATTTTTGCTTTCCACTTTCTCCTTGTGATGCCACATTTATTCTATAACAGAATATACTGAATGATATATCATTACCGGACAAGTTTTTGAGTAGATATACCTATTGTTGATTTCTGCTAGCAAAATTTCAGAAATGTTTCATATTTCAGCGGTGTTTAAAATTTGCCACAATGGGATTGAACTGCATTGTGAAGATATACAAGTAGTCGAAAGTTTGTTGACTTTTGAATAGTTGTATAATGCGATATGGAAGCTTCTGGCTGATTTCTTTTTCCTGTAGCCGTTTGCTTTACGGCTGCGTTTAACGACAGCCAGTCTCCCAAGCTAAGGTCCTTTTTGCTACTTTTTATAGCATTTCCGAAGGACTTGTCGTAAGGGAGCGTCGTTGCTTTCTGATGCATAAGGGCCATCATCTTCATCTTCTCATTTCTTTCTTTTTTCTGCATCTTCTACAATACAGACATCCATTTTCTGCAGTGTAATAAGTTAAAAGTTATTCTCTACAATGAGTTTTTGCAATCATAGAACGCCGGTGTTGTGCATAATTTAACAATTGATAGAAAATGCAATTACTTCATCTATTTATCTTTGTATGTACTGTACATATTGATTAAGCTCAGCGCACCACAACAGCTGTTTGCGTAGTGCATACTGTATACATGTACAGTATTTGCATTTTTTCAAAGTGGTGGTCAATTTATCCAGGTGGGGCACCTCGTAGGTACCTCATTTGGGTTGTCAATGCTCATGTAAGATAGGTGACCAATGTATCAAGGTTCACGATAATGTATTTCCTATGGAGTGTGGCCTGACCGAAAAAAAAAATCTGGTCAAGTTAGGCAGGTGGCCAATGTATTAAATTGCCTAATGTGACAGGTTTTACTGTATATATTTCTGATCTAATTGAATTTGTTTAGGTGGATAGTTTCATACACAGTTGTTGACGTTTGATAGTTTTATAGCTGAGTTATTATTCTAATGTCGCTAATATGTGAATGCACTTGAAATACATGCATTAAAATAAAAGATCATTGAATTGCAGCAAAGCAGTGAATGAAACCAATTCATAATGCAAGTACTATGTATAATGTTTTGAATTGTTTTTATAACAATTGTGTATGCATACTTCACTATTTTAGCATATAGCATATAAATAGCATCTACATTGCGGAATATTCCCTGATCATCAGATGCGGTTCATATTTGTCGTACTGCGTTCGTTTGCAGAGCCATGATTAACAATTTCTAAGGTACATATACGAAAAGGGAGCTTTGGAATCCGTGCGCCCTTAGGCTGAACTGCACCGACTAAGTAAAAAGTGCAAATCCACCCTTGCATGCAGAATATTGATTGAAAAATTAAAATATATGACAATGAGTATGTTTGGTTTGGTTGACATTGCATGTCGGGTATATAGTACTTATAAGACTTGTCAAAAGTGAAGTCTGTAATGAAGAGTTGCATCTGAAATATTGTTGAGCATTTGCGTGTTTGTATTATTTTATATCTTCGGCCATGAGGTATGCGGAAATACAAATGTATGGAGAGAGTATAAATAGAAAGGTTGGTGATTTGTCGGTGCTATGCGATTTTCGGTTGTTGTCGTTCATTTCGGGGGTTGGTGGAAAGGTGATTTGGATGTGCACGTGCTTGCATTTCTTGGTGAAGGAAAGGACCATTTGCCAGCGTGCTGGCTGCATCCACATGCCCTCATTTGGGAACCAAACGTGACCAACTGCCATTTTTGCTCTTAGTTTTGAGCCTCTTACGCAGACTCCGAACCCTCACATCATGTTATATATGGGCATGGAGATGTGGTCCTCTTTACTTGCCTCTGTAATTCCTTGGCACAATTGATCTTCCGAATCCGTTTTTCGACTCTGCGATCACAAATCGAAAAGATAAATAGAAGAAATATAAATTGGGATTTGTGCCAACCTACTGATTTAAATTCCCAGAATCCATCCATGTTTTGTGCAAGGACAACAAAACTAACAATTTCACTGGGTATTCAATAATTATACTGTAACATAAACACCAACTGTGCTGTGTTTTCGTCACACCTACCTTAATTAATCCATAAAAAACTTTTTAATGACCGATTAAAAACAGTGTCAGCTCACCTTTAATTACCTAAATTGTAAAAAAAAGTTGTTGCCACGTATGAAAGGGAAGCTGTTTCTATTTCGCAGGAAATGTGACGGTTCTCAAATGACGTTATACTCAAATTACTTGTTATCGCAATTAAATGACGCAACTTTAACAAACTGCTTTCACTGTGCTACTGATTTATACGGACATGGTGGCACAGCAGTGAGCTCATGGTAATTCGCAGTAACCTAATTATGCGTGTTTGCTCGTTTATGGCGTTCATTAAAATCCGGGGAGTCGAGACCAGCTTCCTTGTTTTCTGGACAAAATTCTCCCTCGGAACCTAGTGTCCTAAACCTTGTTTAATACTCTTTGATAAGTATTATGTCCGCCAGTCCCGTTTCGTGTAACCTTAAACTTTCAAAGTGCATGAGATTGTCTAGTTATTAGTTCCTTATTAAACTTTCAGTATACAAAGCTGCTTCCGGGTAAAAATTACTATACCACGGTTCTGCTTAATACACTCACTTCTCTCATTGTACCAGTAAAATGTGTGCGTGGATTAATTGATTTTGTAATCAAATTTTGTAAACTTAATTCCTATTACAATTCAGTGATTTATTAGTGAATATGTTGATAGAAGCTGTGTGTTATTGATTTGATAATCCAAAAAGATAAATAGTTTTGTTATTGTTCTGTAGAGCGAAAGGAATAAGAGATGCATGTCTAACTTTTATGAGAATGACTATAATGTGCCAGCAATTCACATTTTTATTAGAGCTAACTCCTGCAGTTGTGAAATCTAGCAAGGCAAATTTTTCTGACACATTACAGCTTTGAGAAATGATTTTGTTTTTTATTAATTTCATCTTCTGCATTTGTTACATGAGACTATTTCTTATGGCATGAGGGGAAAGTAAAAATCAAATGATTTTACTGCAGCTCAGAGCATTCAAAATGGATCTGCAGCAGCAAAATGTCAGCCTAGCAGCGCCACCTTTAAGCAAGTGTGGAAATTGTCTTCTAGCAATGATATCATTTTTCTGTGGTCGGGCATTATTCATTAAATTTTGGAAACCATGCAATAATTCCATAGGAATATTGCTCTTGTTGACAGGAGATTACCTTGCATTCGTTGGCATATATGACATTGTAGTTTAGGATTGTATATAATGAAAACTAAGGCAAACAAAACTATATCTTTTTTATTAAGAATCAAAATTTATTTGTCAAAATAAATTACAATTTCAGAAAATTTGTTGCTACGGCAGTGCAATTAAAGAACTGAAGAAATTAAATATAATTGTTACTTCTTGTATAGTGTATTTGAAATTACTTATTGGTACATGTGGAATTATTTTGAAGCAGTAGGTTTATTTTGAGTGATCTATCATTTTTTTCAGCTCAAGATTGCCTTGCTTTTTCAGAAAACTCTTAATCTGGAGATGTGAACGAATTACACCTTTTCTGCGTTCCCGCATATGCAGCTTCTGGAAGTACGTAAATGTAAGTAAAAATCAATTGTTTTTATTTCGCATTTCAAGTTAAGTTTGGTGAATGTTCTGTGCATTTCGTCGTACGTGTTGAACTCCGCCGAGATTTGGAGGAAATAATTTCTTTTGCATACAATAATGGCTGCCGATCGATCACTCTGAGCGCTGCAAACGATTACAAAAACAACAACACTTAGCTTTGTGCTTCTTATAGAATTCACACTTGGGTAAAGATTGCGGAGTGCAAAACAGATTATCAAATGTGCCCCAGGCGAGTTTGAAGAATTCTGGTTGGTTTTGTGTAGACTACGCCAGAGGATTAGGCGTTTCATGAAGTCCTTTCTTCGCATAAAACTCTTGTGGTAATGTGTGTAGCTGTTGTTGCGTGGTAAATGAAGCCACATTGCATGAGTGCACCAGTTCCCAATTAACCTAAAGCACATCATTAAGGCTAACCCTGAAAGTTTGTTTTTCTCTCTCAAACTTCTTGCTAAATTTTCGCACTTAGGACTAGAATAATTGTCTTTACCCTGTATTGCAATTAACTTATTGATTACTTTTAAGTGATGAAATTAAAATAGTTTAATGGAATGTGCATTACGTAGATTGCTATGGAGGTTTCAGTGGGATGTCCAATTAGTCGCATCGGAAAACCTGGTGAAACGTAAATAAACGTGTCTGCAATTGAAGGGCGCACACTTTCAGTACTTGATGTAATATCAAGTCATTCTCACCCTGTTTATGTCATTGGCATGTATAGTTATGTTGCGTGTTACAAGCAACTAAATAGTGGTAAATCCTCACTTTGTTTGGGACAAACGCTGAGCCTTTATACTGAGCTACAAGCTATTTTTCAGCTGATGTTCAGATTATCTTGGTGTAATATACGCAGTGTTTTTGTAATGTTTTGTCCTTTAAAAAAGAATTGCCAAAGATTGTAAGAAACTACGCATGAAATGCGAGTTGTATGAATATGCTTTATACCATGTTCACACATGCGCTAATGGCTATTAATTTACTAGCCAATAACTTAAAGGTGAACTGACATTGATTTGTAACCCCTCTTGAATTTTGCACCATGGAATGTTAATCAAAAATAAATACTATGACTTCTCTTATTTTATTTTTATAAAATTTGTTTACAGAGTTATTTACGCTTGAAGTTTACTTGTTTTTTGGCCTGTGGAGCGAGGCTATAGGGAGGGGCCTCCTAGAATGAGAAGTCTGTTGCACCAATTGTGGCAAATAAGCCTGAAACCACGTGTGTAGCTCTTACCTAGCTAGATTTTCATGCCGATTTTATGAATATGTCCTCTTCACAGGCCGGGGGATCCTTTCTACCCATTCCCAAAATATTTCTTACTTGCAGTTCCAAATTAAAAGGCTGAATGGTCCAAAACTTCCTCGACAACGATGAAAATGAAGCGATGGGCGCCGCCATTTTGAAACCGCGCTTGTGCCACGTGTTGGTGCAATCGGCTCACCATACTCAGATTACCGGATGTAAATTTTGACAAAACGGTCCCGTTTGGTCCCGTTTTTCAAGCAACTTCCACAATTATTATAAAAATAATGAATCGGTGAAAAAATCCCAAAAAATTAGGTAGTGCTTACAGAAGACTTCATAACACTACAAAAAAATTTCAGCCAATTTGGTGAGGCAAAATATTCAATGTCAGTTCACCTTTAATGCCCTTAAAGATAATTGAGAAGCTAATTGTAGCTGCGTTCACACAAACAGTATCCTGTTCACAGTTATGACGTCATGTTTCTGGTATAAGTTACCGCAAACAAAATGGCGGACCCTTTCGATTGCGATGAATTTGTGATGTTTCGGTCATACAACATAAGTTTGCAATGGAAAACAGTGGAGCTTGTGTAAAAGGTATGGCATTTTCCAGCAATATTCTATCAAAGATTTATAAAGTTCACTATATCTTTGCTTGCAGGCCATATTTTTGGCGCACTCAACAGGAAGAGAACTAATATCGATACACAGCTAGATGAGTATCGATTTCTTTTTAATCCCAAAATGCACTGCTAAACTCACTAATCTAGTTTTGAGAACTCGGCTAAGATACTTGCCAACTATCCCCTTAGTTGTAAATTACGTAATTGTGTGCGTTCACAGATACTGAAGCTTGCCTTTAACCACTTACTTGGCAACTAAATGCCATGTGTGAATGGGGTAGGCCTATAAGGCAGCAATGAATGACACATGGTTTACTTGTCATTAAGTTCTCATTGAGCGAATTTTGTGTATGTGCATTCGTATCTTGCTATGTATACATATTTATACTGTACACTAGGTACGCACATTTAAAGGCAGGAGTTGCGGACACGTTTCACAATTTAGTGGTTTGAGATTTGGAAGGGAATGTTTCGTATGACCTCGTGAGACGCAATATTGCACCGTTTGCATACAGGACATGGCTATTTTCGACCACAAGGATCGATATTTGTGCGCTGATATGTCTTTTCAGACCGTTGTAATTTCTACGCTTTGCGTTTTGACGTCATCAGAGGGGTTATATAAGTGTGATAAGGGGCGCCATTCTATATACACACTGTATAGAGCCGTGCACATAAATCAAGAGACCGTTTTTCGCCTCTGCTCAAAGCGTGGTTAAAGTGACCATATAATCAAATTATGCGCCGCTTTCGATCCCATTTTGCGTCACCGTAGTAGCCCGGGATTGTTCGCAATAATAGCTTAACATATAGGCGACATTTTGCCCTCAAAACTTACATTCCACGCACATTGCAATTATCAAAGATGTTTTGTTCTAAACTTTAATTTCACTTAAAGTTCCTATAACCCATTTCCCCAATCGCTTAGATTTTTAAGTAGCACCTACATAAAATGTGACATCCATAATTCATGCTCCCCACATCTTTATTAGGAACGCATACGAGTCCTTAATAAATGATCAATGGAAAGATGTGGGGAGCGTGCATTATGTATGCCACATTTTATGTAGGTGCAACTTAAATAAATAAGCGATTGGGGACATGGGTTTATAGGAACTTTATGTCTAGTTTTTATGCAGGGAATATCCCCTGTCAGTTTGTCCAACGAATTCGGCAACACCCTGTATAATCAGTAAAATCACTGTGATCACAATATTACCTTTTTTTTTCTTCAGAAGAGAGAAACGCGTTTCATATTGTATTCATATGTAGTCCAAATGTTCAGTGGTATCATCACGCTGTCGTATCTTCACACAAATCACTCCAATGGTCACAATGGTCACCAAACCTCGCAGTTCAAGTTAGACGTGGCAAAGGTCCAAATAGACATTGTTGACCTCTTGAAAAATGAATTGAAAAACCTATACGTTTATGCGAATTAAGTTCGCAACATAAGGGATGCAGTTCACTTTAATTACACATGGTCTGCAATAATTATTTTCACACTAATGTAGGCTATACTATAAAGTATCTTCGATTGTCAATTGTAACTTTGACAAATTCTTCATACTATGAGCATCTGTCAGGAATATATTGGACATGTACATTTTAGATGATGGAATATATGATAAAAATGCATATTTTTTTGTGTCTACGAAAGCTTATCAAATATTTTTATGAAAAGTCATCAGTTTTCGCCAATACTGAGCGGTCAAACGGCCGCTTGGAGTAAATTTGACACGAATTGGGTGGTGGAATGTAAAGGAGGTTGAGGAATGTAGGTTATTCAGGCAAAATTTCATTCCTGAAAAATGATAAGTGGTGCATTTTTTAGACCATGGTTGCTGGTGGACTGTTAAGTAAAGAAAGATGCATTTGTATTGTCTAGATTCAGGAAGATGACGATAAGAAGATTATTCAAAATAGACGAGTTCTATATATCCACTGTCTTGAGGGACGTCATGTGTATACATATGTACTGTATATTAAATAGCCAAGTCGGCATTCATACTGTGTTCAGTGTTTGAAAGGGGAATTTAATCCATATGATAAGGCTCTCATGACAACAAAGAAGTCTACTAATATTAAAAGAATATAGACCTATGCATAAATGTTAATCTTTAATTAGTCCCAAGAGTCGTTCAAATCTAACAATGTGATGTATGAAACTTACCAAATTTTACCAACGCACACGAAAATGTTGATAAGCTCTGTAAATTAAGCTGACTGAAACAAGTAAGATCTGCGATGTAAAATTGACTTCCATTATGCGAGTTATATCCGTAATAATTATTGGTTACCTGTTATTCTTATTGGATGAGCATTTCTAATGTTTCTTTGCGAGCAGATCTTATTTCTCCTTAAGAATAACTTATTTTGGTAGTGCACTTCAAAAAATTATATTTGTTTTGAATCTTTTGCCTTTATCAGAATCTATGCAGCTACGACGTTTTTTTATTTTCAAATGCAACATGGCTTCCAATTGACTGATTTCATGCAAACCTTTTTCGAAGATATTTTAATAATCCTTAAAAGCAGCATACAATTGGGCTGTAAAATTTGACGAAACTTTGTGTACGCTTGCGTATGTATTATATTACATTTCCCAGCTTTGTAATTCGGAGCATTTCTGCGAGTTATAGTTGCAATTAATGAGGTCACATATAATGAGAATGGGTTTAATTATAATGGAGAATTGTGAGGAAGTTGTTTTTGGGCTTAGCATGCGAAATAAGTAAATGTAATTTTTGAAAACTCTCTGATTTATGCTCAATGATAATCGCTGTAATTGCTCATGCTCATCATACAGACTTTGCCAATGTCAGGTCATCTCGGTTGACCCGAGAAAGGACATTGCTATATATCCCCCTTCGCTGTACCTTTTAATCGAGCGATTACATTGAAGCCCGTAAATAAACAGCTACTCATTAATTCTGAGCGTGCAAATGCGTTTCATTTTTCAATTCCCACTTGCATGAACACACTCACTTCTTCGAAAACTATACGCTTAATGCTGTTGTCAACGAGCTTTTGTACGTTTCAGCGGCTTAAATGCATCTTCAGTTTCACGAATTGCTTTTACGACCCTGATTTATACTTGCCACAAAAATACACATTAAGCAAAAACATGTATGCGTGTTAGCAGCTCCCAAATGCGAAAATGTATTTTTTGAAAGTAATCTATTTAAGTTTTATTCAAGACATGATTAATGTGTCTGCGCAATTCCAGTTCATTTTCTTCCTATATTCTTGCTCTCCTTTGAAAAAAAGAAACATTAATTGTTAAACAAGATGCAATTATTTCCATTATGTCTGTCTAGATGCACTTAAGCATTTATTCCTTCTTTTCAATTAAAAGTTGCTTTACTACTAGTATTTTAGTAAATTTTTAATTTGCTGCCTGTCCTCCCACTGAATATGTAACCTACTGTGCAATGCAAATTAATGAATATATTTATAAAAGTGTGATGGAGTACATGTGGTCTGTGCATTTATAAACCTTCTCCGTTTGCAACTTGATTATTAATTAAATTCCAAAAAGCTACAGTATGTGATAAATAAATCAAGTGTGATCATATATAAAATTCTGAAATCATATTGTACAGTTTCAAAAATTAAAACAAATTCCATGACTTATACGAGTAAATTTATCCATCATTCAAAAAAGGTATAAAGAATTTCGGAACATTTGAGCTATTTGTCTATGGTTATGTACAAGAAAATGCGAAACTTAAGCTGCTGATGACAGGCGTTGTTTGAACGGTGAAGAAAAATTGCCAACTTCCAGCTTTCAAGTTGGCAAGCAAATTAAGGGAAGATTGAATATTGCATATTGTAACCTCCAAGAGAATTCAGAATTGAATTTCTCATGCTGGATGAAGAGATCATTTAGCCAAAAGACAAACCACTAATGCTGTATGCGGTTATAAGAATGGCCCTTTGAATTTCGGGTCAAGCAAATAATATGTAATGTATTGAAATGCAGAAACAATTTTTCTTATATTGCATATTCCAGTTTACAACAATATTATATATCGCAACTTTTATACCATGTAGTCTTTTGTGATATGTATAACAGATCCATTGTGAGCAGATAGGTTCATTTGCTCCAAATATTAATTCTTATATTGTATTTTGCAAAACTTTTGACTTTGTTCCGAGACCTTGATGGAATTCTGTCACACTTTATTTTTTAATGACAGCAATAACATGCCTTCATGTGCTACTATAATTTCATTTCCAACACAGTAGGCCTACCTGCCTGACAAGGCACTTACGCCATAATGCATGGCGTAAATATGCGATAATCTAATAGGGGATACGATAGATTGCTTACTTTAGAAGAGGTAGTCAAGTCGATGTTCAATATTTGTCCCCAATTTTGTTTCTTTAAAAAATTGCGATCGATCAGCAAGAAGAAAATTTGCTTGTCAGCATGACGTCTTTATACTTTATTCCGGAGGGGATGTTATAAATCACGTTGGGCTTAGCTATGCCCTTAAGCCCCTGACTGAACATAGCCTTTTAAAACTATCCATTTTTGCCCCCTATTTATTTCTTCGCCACTCGCCGACTTTTTCTTCGTAGTTTTATGAGAAACCACTTTAAGAAGAGCATTTTATCACGGATGTTCCAAGAGGGATATACGGGTTGTTAAGCTTAGTTTTTTGTGCACTCCAGTTTTCTCTTCTCAGTTTTGTGAGAAGTGTTTTTAGATGTGTTTCCTTCGCCTGGAGATTCTGGCATTAATCGTTAATGAAGCCATTGCGAGACTTGAGAGCGAATCTTAGTAATGAGTGAGCGAACGTTGAAAATGCTATTTTTTCCCTCGATCCTTTCCTATACCCTGTACTTTAGCTCTTTCTTGCGCGCCTGTTAAATTGCACTTTTTGTAATTCTCCAATTCGTGTAATCGGAAAATTCACGCTTGTGGTGCACGTGCTGGATTCTATTATTTGCTTTAGTTGATGAACAGAACCATTCTGCGCATACGAACATCCGAATTAAAAGCAGGCAAGCAAATGCAATTTAAATTACGCAGCCTTGCTCCTCCTTCAATCCTATTGTTTCATTTGCTGTTTTGAGCAACAACAACAGGTTAAATGCATATATACGTATGAAGTTTCTATTGATCTAGGGTTACATTTGTTGAAAATTGTGAATTGTAAAAGAAAAGTATGGTCATTTCTTTTTAGATAGCAAAATTGTTTATGGGCGTTTTCAGCAATTCATACTGTCTGTCTGGGTCGCCAGAGTGTGTGACGTCATCTATGATTCCTTCTCTGAGCATGTCTGGCACCCAATTTATCCGGTTTGCCGAACACAAATATCTGTTACGGCTGGAATATTCAAAATGGCGGATTACGTGTCATGCAAT
>WWPM01020982.1:0-21706 GCA_023279145.1 Glomeris maerens
AGTCAAAACAAATGGGATAGTTTGTTGAAAATTTCCGATGTTTGGTTGTTGGCAGTTATAAAATTATGGCCATAACCATGTGACATCATTTACGGATGATCCCTTTTACTGCAGAGGATTCTTCGGTTTGCCGGCTCATGCTATTGCTTGCTTTGATTTCCTGTTTCATCTGTCATTGTAAGCCAGCTGTTTTCTTTCGCACAAGTCGCAGTGAAATGTTATTTTTCGCTTTTTTTGAAAAAAAAATGATGAAGCGGATTTGAGGCCAAAACTCAGCTCCATGTATACACTGCCAACAGTGTTTGGACGTGCGCGTTTTTGTCTACAAGAACTGGTTTTTATTAACGATTTTACAGATGGTTTAACGAGGCTGGGACATAGTTTCTCGCCACGGAATGTCGACTATGCTATTAAAGTTATTTGCCTCCTGGAATGCGTTTCGTGCACAAGTATGACAAACACAAAATGAATGCACAATCTTTCATTACACTGTGCTGATACATTATATATACTATGATGCAAGGCTGCAGGCAAAAATTATTAAAGTGAAGTAAAAAAAAAGACGACGGTTTATTCTTTAGTATTGTGGCCTATTGTTAGGAAATTTACGTTACACAAAAAACAAATAAAGAAGTTTTTTATATTCTTCATAGAGTCGTCGACGTCGTTGATGCCAAAACCAATTTCTAAATTTCTTCTTCCTCTTGACTCAGTCGTCGTCGAGTTTTGTCCCATTTTTTTATTACGCGCTTCCTAGAAACCGTTGACGCCTTTGTTATCGCGACTGCCCCACAAACAGCCAAGATTGGATTGGGGGAATTAGATTTTCAAGTGGCCAATGCGCGTTGTTAAGACCGATGCCTTCTGACAATCGACAGATTTCTTGCCATTGAACTCGCATTCTGATAAAAACTGTCTTACGCTAAAAGGCGGCCCGAAATTAAATTTTCGCATTACTATATAGACTCTTTCTGTGCATTTTGGCGAGGTTCAAGCCATTCCGACAAATACAATTGTCTCCTCTCTTGGGTTTGTGCCTACATTTTACGAAGTAAACATTGAAGGGTTCGTGTGTAGTCAGTGAATGATTACAATTTGTAAAATGTAAATTCCATAATCAATTTTTACAATTGTATTATAATCTCCGGTTTTCTAAAATAAACTGTAAAGGGATTAAGAAGAATCAGACGGTATTCTTTTGCGTAAGTAATAAGCTGCTTTTACCATCTAGGGGCCAAGGCTAAATTAATTGTGAAAGTATTCGCTGAATCCAATTTCAGCTAGAAATGTTTTTTTCTCCATGACATGGTACTCCACATAATAAACCGGAATATGTTATTTACGCCCTCGCATGTTTTTGGTACTGAATTTTAGGATGCAATGTTACAGTATTCCCTCAGCATTTACAATAAAACATGTTTGTCAACATTACTATATTTCAAAATTGTTTGAATTATAGAGTTGTTCATACGAGTGGATTGTCCAGCCCATTAAAATTGCATAATTATTTTCCAAATTAAAAGGTATGTTGGAAATAAATGCCTGGTGTTTATTTTTAATGTTAATATGATAAAGTGGGTATCTGTGAGATTTTCAGAGTATTTGGATCAAGAGAGAAAGGGATACAGTGGGTCAATAATCATTAGTTTTAAAGAGCGTTATGTACACCACCTTGTCAACAGGGGGCGAGAAATGAGCTGCATGCTGAAAAACATGATTTATTTTTCCGAAGTTTCTTCAGTGCTTGTTTTTACTTCACTAAACACTGCATTTGACATGCAAATCGCAACTTCGACGTGCTCAGAAGCAATTTTTCACTTATAGTTATATAATGTGTTCATTGTTTTTGAAATACGATGAAATTTTATATGTATGCGCGCTACAAAGCTACCAATACATCTTTACTTACGAACTTGTAAAGAAATTGGGAAAATTAATTTGTCGTTAAATTCGTGCAGCATTAATCGCAGTATAGGCTACTATTTAAAACTTTGTATTCACTTTTATACATGCGGTCCAAACATTGTTTGGATGCTTCTGAAAATGGGACTTACGATAGTTTCCAACGGTTGAAATCGAATTTATCATGAGAAATGGTGCAAAATACTGTAGCTCTTCCTAAGTTGCATTTCTTCTTCAGTTGTTTTTTTAGTTGCAGATTACGTTTGCGTTTTTTAATAACTCCTAATAATGTACACTACGTATTTCGGAAAAGATATTGAATATAAAGATTGGTTGAGCAAAATTGTTTTTAGGAGGTACCTTTCTTTAGTTTCCGTTTATATTCTTCCATTTAAAACATAGGTACAACTCAAGAAGTCGACTTCAAGATGAGCTCACGCATTTTGAAGGTACCCCAATATTATTCATGATTTGGTTGGAATCTGTGAGCTTTGATCAAGATATAAGGAAGAAACTCCGTTTTAAGGAACATATTAATCGTAATAATAGTAATAATAATTCGGTTGTAAACATACCATTGTTTGTCATTTAATCACTCTTTAGACGATTTAAAAATGTACTGTATTCAACGAATTAATAATCGAATCAAACTAAATTTCTGCGAATCTATGTACATTCAATTATGTCGCAATGTGAACGATTATGTAATTATTAATGACGTCACGGGTCCTACCTCCTCAAGGTATATAAACTGGCTTTGTTCTCAACCTGCTCGTTCATTTAATTTGAAACACTTCCAGATGCTAAACACTGACTGATTGTAAGTTTTGTTAGTTTATTTCATCTTTTGTTCGCGTTCTCTTTTGTACTTATTCCCCCTTTTTTTTGTAGTTTTTAATAACCCTCGCCTTTTTATCCATGTGAAGCGACCTTGATTTTGTTTTCTTCTCGAGGAGGTAAATCTCAACAATTTTCGATTATGTTTTAGTTTATATAATCGATTTATGTGTTGTAGCCTTCTGATTGTTTGGGTCCTGATGATGGCCTCGTGCTGATGCCGAAACTAGTTGACCATTAAAATTCGCTTATTTTGGCGATTTCCTGTGTGAGCAACGGAGTTTCTTCCTTATATCTTTACCCTAATATTTATCGCACAAATGGAAAGGATCCAAAAAAACCTACAGATAATTATTCAGTTAGAAGTGCATATTGCAAAATCATATAAAGCTCTTCTGGGCTGGTGTCTGGACTTGTATGTTTCGATTTTTTTACTGAAGTTTATCTAGTCACTCGTACTGCATTTTCCCCCTTTCAACAACTGTTGTAGTTTGCCCCCTAAAACTAGTGCACAGTTTAGAGGCACAATTGGACAACCACCATGCAGGATGTGACGTTCGAGCCAGGCAGCGTAAACACCCCAATGGCAGCACACTTTCCACAACTCGCTATTCCCGCAATAATTGAATACCGAATGTTGCCTATATGAGTTTGAAAATTGCAGATACCGGCTATTTGCACTGCTTGCATTTCGCAGATAAGCGTTATTTGCTTCGTTAAATCTGTCGTACAGGTCCATGATTAAATCATGTCGGTATATGCGTGGCCTTATACTATAGTTGTGAGCCATTAAAAATATGGCATGCATACATTTATAAGCGCAGTCGCACTTCGTGTAGCAGCGATAGGAAAAGGTTTGTTTGCATGTTTGTTTGTTTATTTAGTTATTTGTTTGAATTGTTATAAGCCCTATCTCTCTGAATGATACACGTCGATAAATTGTTACAACTCCTCCGGGGACGATAACGGAAATATTGTAAATGAAATTCATACCGCATGCATTCAGTGCATGACGATATAATTGGTTTGCTAATTCAGCTCAGTCGGGGCTTTCACGCACCACACAGGGTTGCAGAGGTAAGTAAAAAAAACTATTGTCGGAGGGGTGTGAGATTTATATATATATAGTATACAGTATTTTGAAATATCGCACATTTTTACAATGAAGGCATCATATGGAAGAATTTGCGAAGTGTGCGCAATGGTTCAATTGATGGGGCACACTGTTGCCCTAAAGCATGTGGTGTTTTGCATGGGCTTCCAGACATGATTGTTGTCCAAAGGAAGATGGATTGCGCCCTTCCATTCCCAGCTTTAGGGCTTTTTGGCGGAAGATGCACACTCGCCACTAAGGAAATAGCCGGAAAAAGAGGGGGGGGGGGACATGGGGCCCCATTGATCGCTTAGCTCAAGTGTGAAAAAAGTCAACAATTTCCCTTCCCATTTCAGCCTGTCGATACTAGATTTACGAAGTGTATGCTTATGTAGACTTGCAGTTTTCTATCCACAAGCATTGATTGATCTTTTCATATCAACACCAATAAATTGAAGGAATCTAATAATTCTACGTATACGAAATCATCTTGCACCATGACTGGAAACGCGGAAACAATTTAGGGAAAACGTTCGAAATGCGTAACACTTGCATCCTCAAATACGCCACCTTTCACATTAAACAATAATGAAATGATGTATCTCATAAGATAATATGGGGATAAAGTA
Organism: Glomeris maerens; assembly: GCA_023279145.1. NCBI lineage: Eukaryota > Metazoa > Arthropoda > Diplopoda > Glomerida > Glomeridae > Glomeris > Glomeris maerens. The sequence continues at coordinate 4,462 of WWPM01020982.1, forward strand.
TGGCGTAAACGTCAACGTGGCGAAAATGGATGACGTATGCACTGATGTCCTACTTATTCTCTATAGTGACATCAGTGCCTACGTCACTCCAGGATGAAACATTATCCATTTAGCCACGTTACGTCCTGTTACACTGTATCTCCCTAATTTTTGAGACAAAAGTCACTCGCTAAATAAGTATAGTACTAAATAAATATACTATGTTTACGTAGTCTTTGAACTCATTTTGAATCCCCAAAACTCGTTAAAAATTTATCACAAATGAAATTTAATTGTCATGATTTTTCACCTTTGTAACTCCTCCTTAAATGATGACATTAAGTGACAGATTTCCGTGTCGCAAATTTATTAAATGTGCATGATTAGCATTTAAAGAGAATGTTAATTGCGAAGGGAGTTCATTCGTAGCAGATGTCTCAAAACTGTCTCCTATTGATTTCAAGTTAGAATACGACTTTGAGAGGTTAAGTACGCGTTGAAGGCCGACATGTTAATGGCGTGTTATTTTTTGTTAGACACATACTAATTTATGCATGTATATCAATATTTTCTTGACGTGTTAAATGAAATGGGCGAAAATACCTGTCGTTTCCCTAACAAAAATTGTTGGCTGTCACATGCATGCCACATGCCTGCAAGGCTGCAAGTGAAACATTCACAGCTTTATTGCAGACCTGCACATTGCAGCTATGCGGCATGCATGTGACATGCATGTGACAGCCAATTAAAGCTGGAGGTGAAACATTCACAGGTTTATTGCAGACCTGCGACAGCTTTAAAAAATTTTTGTTAGAGTTCCAAGGCACTTGGTTCTTTGGACGTCGAATTTCATGCATAATTAAGTTACTAAATTTATGAGAACTAAGTAATAGCATCCATACAAGCTAAGCACTCCTGTTTCAATTTTACTAATTTTCAATAAAAGCTGCACAAATGCCATTGGCGTTTTTTTACTAGAAACATGTCTGACGGTTGCCTCGATAAATTTTACATTGTATTTGATACACTTTTCGAAAACATATTGGCCTTATTGCTGTTCATGGCATAATGTAAAAACCATTGTAGCGATCGATGCGTTTGCATTCGCATTCGGGCATGCAATGGTCATGCATACATGCATCGACCGCATCCCTCAAGCACCTATCCGCTCTTCGAGCTTCACAGTTGTTACGTGAGGATTTTGTCCATGATTGGCGTCTGCCAAAATTTGCGTCCATCATTTTCAGCTTGCAACGTAGCTGAAAGGTTGAATCGATTGCGTGCTTTTAAATGTATATTTTACTGCAGTCGACATACTAGCTTACCTATATATTCAAGCGAAAGTGATAAGCTATCTATCATGAGCTTGATGGATGGCAAATCGTATTTAATCATGGTTTGCCTCGCGCCTCAATTGCAGATTGTCACGTATGTGCATGGAAATACCGTGCGGATATTGAAATGGTAACTGCGATCAGTGATTTGCCAACGCAGGTTGTTCATATTTTTCCTCATAACTTGTGCAGATGTAGCGAAATACGGTATTATATGCCACAAAATGTGACTGAAACCATACCACTCTTAATGCATTCTATATGTAATGCAGCATAAGGTAACGGATCATCTCTATAATTATTTTATTCCTACTGCATTGATGTGACAATATGTTGCAATTTTCAAATTTTGGAAGCTGGTATATGAAATGTCACGTCCCCGCATGTCTCAAATGAAGACGCCAAATGTGATCTTCATAATACGTATATCCGAATTATTAAATTTCTTTGTTAGCTCATTTTGTTCAAGGCATAAATAATATCCCAATCAAATTTAGCGTTAGCATAATAAAAATGCGGCATCTTAACAGTTTTTCTTTTGTTTTGTCGAGGTTTCGGAGTCATGCAAGGATAGTGACCATATCGATTTATCGAAGTTGCCGAAACTTAGTTTGTATGCTCTAATGATCGATCATTTCGACCCAATGGCCGACAAACTGTCTCCTATACCAAAAGGTTGGCGTTATTGCAAAAAAAGGTGTTTAGGGTGAGTGACCTTAAAGGTTGTGGGCGTTGTTTGCGAGGGGCCAGTGCCCCTGGTGCCCATGTAATTACGTTAATGAGCGTGCATTAATAAGAATCGTCACTTACCACCGCTGCATAATTAGCATGCTTCCCGCTCTTTCAACCTTGTAACGATCTCCATAAATGGGCAGACGCTTCATTTTATATACAAATAGCTAGTCCAATATGCTAACTTTAATTTCTTTTTGTGGATATTCAAGCTTTCTTAACTGCTCCGCGAAATACTACTGTATAGCAAGGCAGCAAGATATTGCAAAAAATCTACTTCGTTTCAAGTGCATTCCCCTTCTTTTCGTCGTATCGCAAATTCGTAGCCGATATCAATCATGTAGAACAGATGTAGAAAGCATCCATGTGATGTGGAAGGTAAAACGTCAGAGCACTCATTAATCAACGTCAGACGAATGACCAAATTCAGCCTTGTCCTGCGCAAATCCGGTGCCATTATTGTGCCAATGGAATGGATAGAGCAAAGCGAAACGCCAAAAATTCAAACTTTCCAAAATCGTAGCACTTATTTTTCAGTACCCTAATATTATGTTGTTATTGTAGTCCAGATGCACAGATAAATTCCATCTCAATATATGGATCAATTACGTCGGCTTTCCTACGATACTAGTCGGGGAGCTTTGTTACCAGCTTTCCTGCATAGCTCTACCAGAAACGGTGCGCGATGACAATTTGATTACTACCCATTGTGCGATCGTGTATTCTGCACATGCATATGGGTTCCATTAAATTATAAAGCAGCTAGTTATTTATTTGTTTTCTGGATAAAATTTTACACGATTTTTGTCATGTATGTGCAAGCGTTGCTGAAATTTAAATCATAAATAAATTTGACTAGGGTTAAGGAGCAAACCACGCCAACCACTGTTATTATTTGTGTTGCTTCTTCATTGGAACGCGCTCTTCGGTTGCTAGTTATTTTTTCTTCAGTCCCACGAAATGGACCCAAAATAATATGACTATTTGTTATTATGAAAATCAACTGAATGGGATAGCAATAGAAAGCAAGCGGAAGAGGTTCGTTAGAATTCTATACTCTGAAAAGGAATTATTGTATTTGCCAAATTATGAACCTGCTTTTCGTAGTAAAAAAATCAATATAGTCGCTGTAATTTTCAGGTCTGAATACCCCTTAATCAGTTTGCTTTATATTTTACACAAATAGGAATTAGGAAACTTGAATGTGACCCCATTTCCATATGCCTAATTAGCTTACGCTGGCATAAAGAATGAAGTAAGGGGAGGAGAATCTCAATTTATCAATATGCCAATTTTTGATTCAAACTCGTTGTTAAATTAACCAAGAACTAGCGTTGCTATTGAAAGGATCCTACATGCTCTTGTCCGATTCTTTTTTCGCTGTATTCTTGAAATGCTCGCTTATGCGTCGTAGGAAAAATTTTGACCAAAGAGGAAGCAATCGTTATAAATAAAAAGATGAAGTACAAGTGATTGCGAGTGGATATCATCCCACTGGAGTGGAAAACTACCACAGGAAGGTCGCAGATTGCTCGTTTTATATCAGCAACGAGAAGAGGACTTGCTGTTTTGGCCAACTTCAAATGCCATCCAAAGAGAAAACGTGAGCCGTTTGGATGATGTATTCCCTCATTTCTGCTGTCATCTGTACGTTTTCGGGTCGTGGCTGTCGTGTAATGGCTCCAATTTATATCCCATTCAAGACTACATGCGCGGCCATGGTAGGGGACAAATATCATTCCGAAGCGATGGATGCCAAGCAACGAGACCGATGGCATAGCTATTTCCAAGCCCTTATCTGACCCCAAAGCCCATGTGCCACAGTACAGTATACTAGCATCCCCTCGTCATATGCCGTATGTGCAGTGGACGAAGGGACAAAATGCTCGACCGATAGTCGTATCCTCGTGCCTTAATAGAAGATTTATGGTGATTGAATTGCCTCAAGTAAGGGAGTTGGCGCATCCGCCAGTTTGCATCAGAGCTCGGCCATCAAGATGGCTGCATGCAACCAAGAGTACTATATCATGTAAGTCTTGGCACATGTTTCCATGGCTCAATCGCATCAAAATAAAAGCAATTGTTTTCATAGAACGTGCTTCAATATCTAGGTAATATATTATAAGTATGTTAACTCATGTTGCTTCTGAAAACCCAACTTTTCTTCTAGCTTTATTCTAGTTTTTATGAAAAGCCTTACGAGAGAACAATGTTGAAGCACTTTAGTTCATTTCAAACGCGAATTTCGCTCAAAATCTTGACATGTTCATTAGCGATGATGCGAAAAAAGGGTAGGGGATCGGAGGAGTAAAGGAAATTTGGTTATCCATTTGCATAGAGTAATCTTTTTTTGTATTTTATTTATTGCCAACATAAATTGCCATTCAAATTAAAATAGTGTATATAATTAAATTTTGTGTGCTCTATTGATTCTGTACTTGTGACTGTTTCTCTATCTTGCATGGTTCACAAGCTTGCATTTGTATGACCTTGACTGTGACCATTGACCTGGACAGGCGTATGACGAATACAGTGCACCATCTGTGCTAAAACACCAAAAATTGACAGATAAGTGCACCTTACGGTCAATTCAACATGCATGGGAATAACAGAAACATGACTGAGCAGTTGTCTTGAGATATACTGTGCAGCCCCATGGAAATGCTTCCTATGCTGTTCTCATGATAATAGTGATCATGTAGGGAAGCACATAAATGTTGTTCTTGTCTTTTTGAATGGGTCATGCAAACCATCGGCCTCTTCATAACTATGTTGTTTATTGTCCGAATTTCTATTTTTTTTTTATCATTTGCGCTCGCAGAAGAGTGCTTTTCTCAAATTGATATCACCCTCCTGCAATAAATAATAGCAAAGTTGGACTGTGAATGACCTTGACTGTTACATGTGACTTTGACAGCCATGTCACTAATAGATTGCCCCATCTGTTACCTAATTTGCACTTGCATTTTCCATTCTATACCTCATCTTCCTGCAATTGGCTTATTACCTTCAAAATTTTTACATTATCACATAGTATATTAAAAATCTGAATATGCAGTGACACTAAGTCAGGGGTGCTCGTCTATATCCAATGGTCCAAATAATATTTGACCTCTACAACCGCCTACACGGTTCTCCAAAACCAAACTCTGTAAATACGATGGGTGTTTTCGGCAATTCATACTGTCTGTCTGGGTCGCCAGAGTGTGTGACGTCATCTCTTACGACATATCTGGGCCGTGTCTGGCACCAATTTATCCGGTTTGCCGAACACAACCGTTACGGCTGGAATATTCAAAATGGCGGATTACGTGTCATGCAGCTGTGATGGCATGTTGTCACAAACAACCTTCTCCTTTCTTTAATTCTAGTTTTTAAATATAACTACGTATCAAATTTGACTACTACATTTGATTCAACAATTGTTTTGTACCTTTATTCAATTTGTGCATCTCTAATTCGGTCAAATGGCACGAAAATCGCGACCCTTTATATTCAACCGAACATTCCATGTGGGCCGCCATTTTTTTGTCTGAGTGAGCCAGGCAACAATTTTTGTCTGACACGGCAGTCTGAGAAAATGACGTCACTCCTCAGACATTTCATTTGCCGAACGAAAAACCTGTTTTGATCTCTGAGGCCCACATGGATTGCCGAACAATTTCTCTGGCCAAAGCTCAAGATATCTGGCGACAATATGAATTGCCGAAAACGCCTAATAGCTGGAGCAGTAGTTTGAATTTGAACGTTGAGGAGTGCATTGAAATTAGTGTCACTGCAACTTACAAGTGAAATGGAGCAGAGAAGGCAACAAATTTATTAGTTTTGGTATTTTCACATGCCACGTGCATTACAGGAAAGTTGACAGATGGAAACAACCATGTCCCTAACTGGTCAACATGAACAATTACAAATAACCTGCATATAATTGACCGTATGTAGTTATTAATCCAAGGACAGGGCAAAACACATTTAAGTGGGGTATGCCTACTATACATAGGCATAATGAAGGTCAGAATGCAATTCATTGCGGATACAGTACAATAACACAAAAATTGAAATGACTGGTAATGTTTTGGCTAGTCAAGATCACATGGATGCAAGTTATAAAACAGTGCTTAGATTGATCAGCGGTGTCATCAAGTTGACAACGATTTGTAATGCCCTTATACTTGTAAACAGTTAAGCACAATTGACAGTGTTTACAAGGACATTCTTCTAATGTACCCAAGTGTGGCTAGCAGCTGAGGGGCACCACACTGAGCATTTCATGAAGTATTATAACCATGTTGCCATTTATTTAATTGTATTAAATTTCCACGTATATTTGCTATGGAAAAACAACCTAACACATGCGCTAATGGCTATTAACTTAGTAGAAACTAACTTAATACACTAAAAGATAATCGAGAAGCGAATTGTAGTTGCGTTCACACAAACAGTATCCTGTTCACAGTTATGACGTCATGTTTCAGGTTACTGCAAACAAAATAGCTGACCCTTTAGATTGCGATGAATTTATGATGTTTCGCGCTTCTAATAAAGAAACCATTTTCCTTTAATTCATAGCTCATTTTCATATACGTACGTATACGAGCCGGTTCCTCTTCACAGCTCTTCAGTCAAATACATGACCTTCCCAAACCTTGATAACTGCCCGAATTTCTTCGGTGATGTTTTAACTAATATCGATATACAGATGAGTATCGATTAACTATCGATTTCTTTTAAATCCCAAAATGCACTGCTGAACTCACAAATCTAGTTTTGAGACCTCGGCTAAGATAGTTGCCAACTATCCCCTTAGTTGTAAATTACGTAATTGTGTGCATTCACGCATACTGAAGCTTAACACTTAGGGGCTGCCCATTTAATACGTACGCACAGGGGAGGGGGGGAGGGGTGGCAGGAAATTTGACGCATGCGTATTGGGGGGGAGGGGGATTTCTTCCAAGTGTATGTACACCATGCAGTCAGGGTTCGCAAATGAAAACCCGAAAACTTGGGTAAAACTCACATTTTGTGAAGAAATTTAGCTACTTTGTATGTACTAAATTTGAAGTAATACCAGTGTAAAGTAAAAAGCACTAACTTATTATAAGGTAAATATAGTAAAATAAAAATTTTGATGAATCATAGTCATAGTTAATGTGTACGCACGGGGGGGGGGGGGGGGGTTGGGTTGAGTGTGACGCCTGCGTATGTATTAAATGGACGACCCCTTACTTGACAACTAAATGCCATGGGTGAACGGGGTATAACCCCTCAAAGACTGTATCTAGCGCACGAGTTAATAAAATACCACGAATTTCATGCAGCTTATTTGTAATTTTTCATACCAGTCATATGTTTTTTCCATCGGTCATTTTCTCTGCAATACACGACAAATGTGAAATTGTCAACAAAAAAAATTGTCACCGCCTCTATTGTATTTACAAAATTGTTATGAATAACTTTGAAGCCATTTTCAGAGGTCAAATAGTTTGACACGACAACCATGAAGGGGTATAATATATTGATATAATAAACAAAATATCGGTATATTGCCATTTGTGTTTGCAATTAAAATGTGTATATTTTTGTAATAAAATAACATGGTTAATTTTTAATGTACCTACACTTATGAAACGCCTTGGTCAAGTTAGAATCTTGAGAGGTTTGTTTGCTTTTTTGTTTTCAATCCAAGTGTGTATGGATTGTAATCTCTACCAACATTCTTTTGATGTTTTCTTCTATATCCGACGTCTGTGCATGGCGGGTACGTTATGATGGAATTTTTTTACCGCACGGCACATTGCACTTTAACGTAAATCACGTGGTCATGTATGGATGGGCATCTATGTCCATACATTGCCTGCATGGTTTAATTTCGATCTGGTCATCCACTTAGTCTTTCCTCTTAAAGTCGTGACCAACAAGCGTATTTCCGGTCTTTACTTTCAGAAAAACTGAACCACGCTCCAGAGCTCTGTTATTTCAAGATGGCTGCTATGCTGTGGCTTATATTACCAGTTTAATTTCTTCCTCTTTCAACATGTTTTCGCATATATTTTCTCTCGTGCACGACGTGTCTGCTGGGTAAAAGCTGCAGTAGAATAGAAAATAATTGAAAATCGTATTTCAATGAGTACTCATTTTCGGGGTTTCCTGCGCCTTTTCAATAGGTTCAATATTTTCTGCTCGAATCGATAAGAACGCCAAGTGGCACAGCCCACCCAATAATACCTTGATTTTGACTGCTCATCCAAAACGAGTACGGAAATATTCCATAGTGCAATCTTGTATGCATATTTTTCAAATTTGTTTCCGACATTACTGAGAGGTGCCGCCCTCTTTCGGGACAACTTTGAATTTGTTCTTTCTTGCCAACAAAGGGGGGGTATCGAACACGTTTCAAATTGTAACATGGAGGGGGGAGGGTCCAATCCAATTGTGGCATTACGCGAAATACACTGTGTATATAGTCACACTTTCGTTTCCCAGAAGGACTCAATTGCAGGTGCCAACTTTTATAATACCCAGTTAATACAGCTGGCTGACAGAATTATTATCAACTGGCTAGTTAGTAGCAGTAAAAATTTTAGTCACGAAATATGTGACGTAATAGAGGTGGTAGGGAGATTGTAGAATGTTGTGACATGGGCGGGTGGGGTGCCAAAAAGCCTCTTTTTTGAGAAATCTCTTTAAGTATGCTCCAAAATGCTTATAAAAGCTTCAAACATTAATTCTGTTAAAAGAAATGTTATTATGTTAGATTCTTAGACTAGCAATAAATTTAAAAAGTGCGTATTTTATTTATGTGACAGCACTCTTTCTCAAATTTTCGAGGTTAATCTTTCTCCAGGTACAACGAAAAAGTGACTTACGGTGATTTAGAATGGGGCTATAGGTATATCTATTATCGTGTAATTTATGCATGTCATAGCATTCCAAAAATTGCATACGCAGTGGTAATGCTCGTCGCAATGAATATTATCTAAAATGGAAATTTATGCAATTGTAGCAGCAGATGCGCAGATTTTGCAGTGAGACCGCGAAATTAAATGATTCTACTACATTATTTTGTATGTATAAGCCTATATATACATACATATTTGAATGTGTAGATGCCTGGAATTCATAGTAGGGCAATTGTTAAATTATGTTTCACGTGTCATTAATTTCATGTGGTAGACCAGAATTTCGTGGTCTTGTATACTGTATACTTCCATTCTTTTTGTGATCCTTTGTTATAACATATATTATAAATATTTGTATATTTTTGCCTGTGCAGTATGTTTCTGGCAGGGGTTCTAAATTTGATGTTAACTAAAGATAAATCCGATGCGCTCTTAAAATAATACAACAATTCCGAATTGTTAGACACAGAGATCCCTACAGGCCATTGGATACAACATTTGTGATATTCGCGTGCGTAAGAGATGATGCCAAAACTAAAAACATTCACCAAATTTATGACTGCAACTAGTATTAATAAATTACCAGCTGCATTTCTACATTCAAAAAAATGTTACTTCTATATGTATGCTAAAACTGACTGAACTTTTAAAATACAAGATCTAAAGGACGAACAATAGTTAGCATATGTCTTACATGTCAGCAAAAATTTCAAAAATAAAAATATAAATTAAATTCTAAAAAACACGTTTTACAAATGTACTAAAAATTTAAAAATTATTTGCACCCATTTAAAATTTACAACAATTTACAACACCTACAAAGGAAAACGTGGGATGCATTTGTCTCTGTATGAAAGAGATGGATATATAGTGATGCGCCCCACGTTTTCCTTTGTAGGTGTTGTAAATTGTTGTAAATTTTAAATGGGTGCAAATCATTTTTAAATTTTTTGTACATTTGTAAAACGTGTTTTTTAAAAGGGTTTTTATTTTGGTATTATTTTATCCTTTTTAGTTATAAGTTATTAAAAACTTTGTGTGAGTGTGGGTCGCAGAGCTATAAGTTGGTTATAAAACGTTTTCAAGCGTCCCTTGAAAACTCTGTACTAGTCGCTTATACCATAACCCCCTGGGTGGTGCTTATACTCGCCAACAAAGCATCCGTTACGGACCGGTCCGCTGCTGTCCGGGGAGGGAAGAAGTGAAACGTTGGACGCTTGTGTGTGTGTTCAAGAATGAATAAATTCGTAATTTATTGTAAATGGTGATGAGAACAGGAAACAAACGATGGATTACGGTTTTTCCCTTGGAAAGTGAGCTTTCCAGAAATTTTGAGAAAAATAGGTGGTTGGGAAGTGGGTTAAATGTCAATTCTGCTCTGCTAGGATGCGGACGGGCAGACGGGCAGACAAACACCACAGCAAGCTAAGAAAAACGTGCTAAAAAATATAAATTAAATTCTAAAAAATACGTGAAGAATGAAACTACATACCTACAGTATTTGGATCAACCAATTGCATTTGGCACTTGATAAGTATAACGTAAAATACATATGATTTTTATTTTCTTTAAAATATTGGATTGTGTGGAAACAATTATAATTATACATTCATCTAGCAAATATCAGTATTTTGAGCAATACAAGGGACTCCAGACGTATTCTGTCAAGAATTCACATTTTGTGATTGGTCGAAATCTTGCCTTAATACGTGTATACTACATGCATGAATTTGGCCGTCACGTCTGTCTGCATGTATATTACAAAACAGGAAATTTGGCTGCCTTTTGTGGTCTGCATGCATTATCCGTGTGCATGAACGTATGCATGTTACGAATGAAATTACATGCATGCTGCTATCGTGTCGCGAAATTCAAATCAAAATGCATTGTAAAGTATTCAGAATTTTTTGCGAATTGGGATTTTGTTCGATATTCGTATCCAAGAATACAGAAATTGAGAAGGTAGCTGCTGTTCAGAAAGAAAGCCCGCAAAGGTTATCGATCTCGTCAAATGGGTGACGCAGACAAGAGCATGCGCGCGCTTGGATTCCTTTTGTGCAAACACAGTCTTGTATGGTATAGAGAGATGTTCAACCAGTAATTTACGCGCTGCGAGGTCCTCGTCCTTCCGAAACCCAATGTCCAATTCGTCTTTTTCTTCCATAAAAGCATCCCATGTTTATGTAACGATTCTAGATCGGGCCTCGTGCACCCAATTCTACGTATTCGAGGATGGGGTGGACATGAAATATATTCCCATTTTCTTTTGACTGCCAAGTGGAATTCATTTTTGAGCTGAACCCCCTAGTGCCCAATCACGTCTGGCTTTGAAAATTTGGCAGCGGAGCTCAGGATAAAAAAGAGAAGTATTCTCGAGATATTGCATAGAGATTGGGTCCTAAGCAGTCGCCATACCGATCCTCAATGGCGCAATTATTTTCCTATGCGACGTCATGGAACATCATTCCACCTTAAAGGTGGCCACACAAAACGCACTTGTACTGTTTGATGTCATAACAACTGCTTAACTTCCGTCCTCTCTTGCCTCATAACGGTTGTGAAATCTAATCAGCTTGGAGACATAGGATCAAGACCCAGACGTTTAAATATTTCCCTATTTAGTTGTCTCTTCTATAGGGATTCCCGTATTTCAAATAAAACTTTTCAGTGACAGATATAGGAAAATGAACATACAATCTCGCAACATAAAAATAATTATGAGATATACTATGATAAATATTACCTAATATATATTTTGTGCCACCAATTTAAATTGAACATAGTGTGCGGCAGTAGCTAGGTTTAACGTGATTTTAATGTAAGCTTGTGCAATAAATATTGAAAGAATGGAAAAACAAAACATAATTTGCTTGTCTTAAGATTAACATTTAATGTCCATACAAGAAATGTCAAAAGATTCATTGTTTTAATTACCACCATTTTATGCCGCAGATCTGCTAGGCTGAGTAGAGAGAGGGATTATCATAGGGAGATGAAATAAGTCTCAAATGTTGTCTATGCCCCATTGTCCTGCAAATTAATTTGCAAACAATGAACTTCCCAAATAACAAAAAATTCGTAGACTTTGCAAGTATGGGGACAATTGATAAAGGCATCTGTTTCTTCCCTCGATCTATAATAATAATTACTTCACCTAGCCTCCCATCGAAAATGATAAAATTGTCATTCAAACAATGTAATTTTAAAAATTTCTGATTATGTTTGTATGGATCGTAAAACAAGTAAAATACAGTATGTTTTCCTTCTTTCTATTCCTTCAAGTATTAGTTTACAAAATTAGATCAAAATCAGTCAAAACCTATACGTACATGCATTTCTGAAATAGGTGGACAAACTTACAGAGTATACTTCCTGCATAAAAACAATTAATACATAAAGTTCATAATCCTAAACACATGTCTCCAAACGCTTAGGTTTTTAAGTAGCAACTAAAATGGGATCTCCATAATTCAAACTTACCAACTTGAAAAAGTAACTGCTAATGTTGTCAAAATCATGCATTTAAACACCATGGTCTATTGTCATTGTGACACTGATGACTTGTGCAAAACGGAGACTGATTCGTATCTAAAAGAAATTCATATTTTGTGAAACTAGCTCATAATGAAATTGAAAAGACAAATCACAATTGAAATATTTATAAGGTCCAACATTAGAAAGATTTCCGGGACGTTGAATATTCAGTAGTCTCAATAAGGCAATTCTAGGAATTTCGTAGAGAAAGACTGGTCGCCTCATACACGTAATACCTATGACTATTTTTTTGTTGGGATTTACAGATTAGTAATTTTATTACATGCGTTCAAGAGACGAAAAGGGAATTAGGAAATCCTGAACGTGGCATCTAGCTCTGATCCACTTCGTTTTAGACATGTAGTTGTTGGGGATCATCTGGTTGACAGTGACCACAATACAATTCCAAATACGGTGAGAGCGAATGGGTAAATATACAGGGTGTCCACTAAGCAAACGACCAAAATTCAAGGGATTAATCCCTGCATATAAACAAGACATAAAGTTCCTTTAAAACCATATCCCCAAATGCTTAGGTTTTTAAGTAGCACCTACGGGTACACAAAATCTGACTTCCATAATTAATGCTCCCCACATTCTTATTAGGAACGCTTGATACAAGATCAATGGACAGATGTGGGGAGAATTAATTATGGATATAAGATTTTATATAGGTGCTACTTAAAACCTAAGTATTTGGGACATAGAATTATAAGAACTTTATGTTTTGTTTTTATGCAGGGAATAATCCTTTGAATTTTGGCCGCATGTTTAGAAGATACCCCGTATAAATATACTGTACTTGTAATTATCCCATGGTTCCAGCATTTAAGATAGCATACTTTGTTAGTAACTGGAAGCAGTGCCAAATGAATTTGGGGGGCGGAGGGGATGGTTGTTCATTTTACATTACGTTGATGAAAGGAAGAATGAAGGCGGAATTTCTGGAACCAAAAATTGTTTTAATAAATGAAAAGTAGGCTATATGAGAGACAGTGAAATATGTTTAATTATGGTGAGTTTTGAAAGAAGTAATACAAAACAAAATAGAAACATGTGGAGAAAGAAGACATACAACAGAATAGGAGGTCTTGTTTAAGGAATAAAATGAACTGCTAGTACTGCAAGAATTAAGAAATAATAGTCTGTTATGCAGTTCATATTCCCTATATATGTACACGCTTCCCCGCTTATAGTGCTTGTCTTACTAGTGAAATATAATAGCATATAACGTGGCTAAATAGATGAAGTTTTATTACCAAGTGACGTAGGCACTGATTATTGAGCTCTTAGTATGAGGGGCAGTCAAATGAAAACCGAACACCCGCTGCAAAGTGGCAATGGAAATTTTTTTATTCAAAAGTAATGGCCAGAGGAGTTAATGCATTGATCCCACTGGGAAACGAGACGATCAATGACAGACTTGTAGAAAGAGGTAGGTTGCTGACGGATTCGCAACCTCACCCACTCTTGCACTTCCTCGTCCGAATGAAACTGACGTCCACGAAGGCCTTCCTCCAGGTCGCCAAAAATGTGGAAGTCACAAGGGGAAAGATTTGGGCTGTACGGAGGATGTTGCAGTGTTTCCCAGTCAAATTTCTGTAGCTTATCCTGCACCAGATTGGCAGTATGGGGACGGAAACGCATACGTGACAGAAACACATACTCTTCATCGTGGTACCACTGCAGATGACTCAGACAGGCAGTCATTCTGTTCATCATTTGTTCCTCCACCAGTTGATGTGGAACTCACTGCGTGCAAATTTTGCGGAACTTCAGGTGATCTTTGACAATGGCATGCACGAAGCCGTGGCTAATGCCAACCTGAACACGAATTTCTTCCTCGGTGATTCTTCGGTTTTCCCGTATCAGACCGTCAATCCGCGCAATCACATCAGGTGCAATGACTCGATGGGCCTGTCCCGGGCGCGAATCATCTTGCAGTGATGTGCGTCCTTCGCGGAATCTCTTCCGCCACACCTGCACACTACTTGTCAGGGATATGCAGTGTTCGCCATACACCGCAGACATCCGACGATGAATTTCACGAGTTCCAGCACCCTCAGCCACCAAGAAACGAATAACACCTCCCTGCTCCTCTTTGCTTGCATTCATTTTGAATGCTGGAGAACACACTTTTCCCTACTTTCACCTCCTCAGCAATAGCAAAACAACCATGAGGACCTGTGCGTTTTCACTATGCTTTCCTTGCACCCTACGCATAGCGCTATCAATACATAACAGCAGTATTGCCAACTTTCATGATGGATGTGTTGTGTGATGGGTGTTCAGTTTTCATTTAACTGCCGCTCATAGTAAAATTGTAGGTTTGCGTACTTCTACATAATTTTACACTGATGGCGTTTTTACTATCTCAGTGTTTGCTTTGTTTTGGAAACGTATTCTGATTCAGCAGGATGTTAGCATGGAATTTATTTGACAAAATAACGAAGTGTGGTACAAATTTTTTGAAATAAAATATCTGATCAAAACGTCCAAAAACTTGCCATCACTTAGGCATTTACACTATCTCAAATCTAGACACTGCTATCCGGTTTCGAGATTAAGACGCCGATACGATATTGATCTTATGTACTTATGCAGGGTGAGTCAAAAAAGTCGTTTCCACCCTCACAACTTTGCAGGAATTAGTGAAATACATTAAACAGAATGTGGACCTTACGTATGAGCTTGTCACTATCTACACTGTATCCCAAAAACGGGTCACATTTCTATAAAGTTTTGCAAAGTTATTAACAAATAAAAATGTGGCCCTTTTTTGGGGGCACAGCATAGTTATGTACCTTTTCGTGACCTTGAATCGACGCTTCAAGTTTGTCCAAGTATCATTTTTTTAATATAAAAGATAAGTAGGTCATAGTCGCAATCGGAGAAGTGTTCTGGGGTCCTTTGTGTGCATAACTTAGAAAACGGAAATGAAATCGGACCAATAGTAGAGAGATAAAGTAGGATTTCACGTGCGGAAATTTAATAACGTTCCATCCTAAAGTGACGAGGCATGCTGCCACTAGAGAGAACAAGTTGGACATCTGTGCCTATGTCATTCATTTTAGTCACGTCGATGTTTACATCCTACTTTATCTCCATAATGAGGTAGCTAGCCCCACTTGTTTGAAACTACAAATTCACACTCCTCCCATTCTTCATATTTTGAATCAAAGCTCGTAGATTCCAATCAATCATGAATGAACTTTCCTGCATTGCAACCCGTGACCGCCAAAACCATGCAAGGAAGCCCAATACAGAAGAACTGCAAACACCTTATTATGTGCAATTAATATCTTTGGATTCTCTAGGATTCTGTAGGATATAGTTTCACGTGGCTAGACAAGTTTGATTCCACCTACACATGCAGATTATGTGAAAGCGCCAGAATGTTCAAGGCTTCTAGTGTTAGAGTTTTTATTTTAGAGTGAGCTCACAATGATATCAGGACTGAGTAATTCATTGCTATCATGGCTAACACTATACCAGAGTACTACTCTTTCATTTCAGCTTAGTGAAATGTGTTTTTGGTTTGGTTGAGATTTAACGAGTTTGTTGGGGGTTTTTTCTAGACAATTTAGTGGAAGTAACTTCGAGTGTTTACGTGACTTCGGTGTTGTTCTTTCCAGTAATTTGAAGTATAATAGCTAAAGAGTATAATGCGGTGCTTTCAGCAAATCCTGCACAAGAGAAGGTGGAAATACAACGTTCAAACATTTTATTGTTCTGGCTATTTTAGCTAGAAAAATAAAAACAGAAGGGCCACGTCTGGGCTTGGTTTGCGCTTAGGTGCTCCGTTGTTCTCTCTATAATTATTCAATGAGTACTTTGAGTTCTCTGCTGCTCTTGTTCTCACAATGGTTGGATAGAAGCACAATCTTCGCACTGTCTTGGTTTAATTATGGAATCATGTATTTCGTCTGTAGAATCTGACATGCTACTGAGGTCCCTTTGCGTGACACCCTTATGTACATGAACTTTGGATTATTGCAACCAGGCTATGGTGTTAGTATCTGCATGCACCTTTGCAAACTCCCAATGATTTTGAACGTTATCACGATATGCCAATATGGACGTCATGAAGTTTGTTTATTTGGATAACAATAACATTAGTTGGATTAGTACAGTAAGTTACCCGATATGAGACCAATGTTGAGACGTTGTTATTTTTCGTCGGTGCCAATTATCTATACCGAAAGAGGCATCGTTGCCAAGATTAGAAAGTTTATTGATATCATAAGAAAATACCCAGCGCCAGATGTAATATAGAATGAAGATATTTACAGTGATATTGTTGAGGATGGTGGGCTCGTTAAGGTATCTTATGGCTGCCCAACCTTGAGGGATTGAAATTTGTGGCCAGAGTATTCCACTCTTATTGGGATAACAAAAATATACTTATAGGGCTTAATACAAGTATTTATATTTTTCTAAAGCATTGTTTGATGAGACAAGTAATTTTGTAAATCCTGTATTACTTGGAATTATATAGTCATAAAACAATATCGTCGAATCCTTGGGTTCAACAATTGGACTTCATGAGCGAACGCTACACCGCAAGATGTAGGCATCTTAAGTCAAAACCTATTAAAACTGTGCAATAACAACTTCTCATGTTGCACAGCTTTTCTTGTATATATGTCCGATATTTATCTATTTTGCTTAAATTTCCAACAGACATAATTCCTTATTAACACTGCAACATTCAGGCAAACAATTCGCTATTTCGCATGGTGCCTACGTAGCATTTTGTTTGTCGTA
>WWPM01020983.1:0-10479 GCA_023279145.1 Glomeris maerens
GGACCTCTGTTATGCGTGATAACTGGCAATCACTTGTAACAAGGTATATACTATGTATACATATATAATATCCATATAGGAAACAGGAGCAAAATGGCGTTACAGTGTAATGGCCAGTGTTTATTCCAGTGATATATTGACCGTGGCCGGGTTAACCTTGTGATTTACTGCACAATTTTCTTTCTTTGCTCTAACATTTGGCCTCTGATGGATGACCATTGAGTCGTAAACATGCTCCATTTGTATTGCTTCTATCATTTTGTGCATCGTTATATATATAAGGCTGTTGTGTTAACTTATATTGATCCGACAATGAGTTTCACGTTTCACAGACTCCGCCATCGCCTGAAAGTGAGGCTAGAATCCAAAATGGCCGCCAGTAGTGGATTGGATAATAACTTCAGCAGTTTTGACTCGTTTTTTTTATAACTTATTTGCTTTTTTTTTACAAAGATCTTCTCAAGCATGCATGGAAAGAGTTTATTTAGGAAGCCGTTTCGCACTATCTTTCCTCTCGATTCAATTACATTGAAGACTATATGGTAAATTAATGAAATAAACAGTCCTTTTTTCCTCCCCTGAAATCAAAGTAAAACCCACAGATTCTGCGCAATTATTTTCCCCCTCGTGTGTTGCATTAATTCATGAAGTGGTATATATATATGTATATAAAGAAACTTGCAATTTAACGCATTCAATTGCAATTTATATGTTCCAGAGCAGAAATATAACTTAGAATTGGTTTAGATTTTTCGATTTAATAATCGGAAATGAATTCCTTGGTAAATAAAAACCTGTAAATGAGCGTTTTGAAGTACAACCTGTTTGTGGCACAGTTTCTGGTTAATTTTATCGGTGAGCTTTGTTACTTTTGTGGCCAATTTGCAGTTGTAACTACAAACTGTTTTTTTTTTGGATTGAAAGTAGCACTTGTTTGAGTTTTAGCACTTGAACGGAGTCAAGTGGCAATTTTATAGAGCATGTTTGCATTTGTTAGCTTTGTTTCTTTTCACTGCGTAAGTGTGACACTGTTCACATTGTTTATGTAGGCTATTCTTATATATTCTCTTCTGCTTTTATAGTTAGTTGCCTGCCCAAAGGCTATTTTTTTGTCTTTCGAGTCTTGGGTGGGACATTTTCGGTACTACCTGAAGCAAAGGGCCCTTTCCTCTCGATCGCACCCTGAAATGCCCAATTAGGGACCAATCATAAATCCATAAAAGACCAGCAGTGGACTATAGCGAAGACCTAACCGTCATAAAGCCATTTTACGAACCCTGCATAGGTGAAAGAGAGAAAAAAAAATTGCTGCGCAGGAATTCGCCTTTTTCCAAATAACTTTCCTTGAACCACCCAACTTTCACAACAGTAAAATGTTGGAAATTGCATCGCAACGCAAACGATTATATGGGAAACTTGTGTGTAGCTGGATTAATGAATTTTATTTGAATAAGTATTATGCATGTCAAAAGTTGTCTTCTCTTTTGATTTCGGAATATTAAACTTGATGAATGGAAAACGTATAAAAACTACAATTACATTTGTATCTTATTTATTAAGAAATGTGGCAGATGTGCAAGACGTTTTGCGCCTGCTTCCAGCTTCTCTGTATGGAATTTGTGAACTGAACATTGCAATTTCTGATGATAATAATCTTTTTGCTGTTTCTTTTCACGCCTGGTTTGCTGTCACATTGAGCCGTCATCGTTCGTTTCATTCAATTTCCTGATTTAATTTCCACTTTTGACACGTGATGGGCGCATCTTTCGTACGTGTTTCGCCACTGCATTATTATTATTACGGCCGCGATTAATCGACGAATCCCTGAACTCGTTTGCCGACTTAATCGATTCGCAATTTGCCCCCCTACTCACGTCGACAAGGTATGTTACTTTGGAAAGTAATTACATGGCCGCACATTCTTGCTCTCCTGAGAATGCCTGTTCACCAATCATTTTCTACATCTTTGCAACAAGTGATGATTTCCTTATCTCATTTCTTCAGTTTGCTAATATGCATAGGCAAAATTCCAACTCCGAACAGAGTTAGTTTTTTTTTTTTTAGCGCACATTGCAAATATTTACCGTATATAATTTCGTTTACCGAGAAGTTCAGATTTTAAGGTTTTTGCTATACAAGTATTCCCACTTGTGATTAAGTTTTAGTTTATATGTTTATGTATGTGCAAAACGCAAATTTCTACCGAGTTTCAAAAGTTCATAATGTTGCTATTTAAACTGTTTATTTATTCGGTAAGTAAGTGTACTAAGTGGAAGTGCATTTCAGTTTTTATTGAATACGTATTTTATCAAAACTGTCGTTTTCTTGAAAGCATGACATGTAGTCGGTAATATAATTCCAGAAAGTAAAATGTGCAATCTTCAAAATACAATCGTCTTTATGTATATACTTGCAGTTGAGATGTTGATTCGATAAAGTGTATACATTAGGATGGAAATGCTCTGAGATTGTTTTGTGTCCTGTATTTGAGTTGAATGCATGTTGTCTCAGCAAAACGTTTTGCAAAACTTCATTAATTCTCATTAGATTGTTGAAGGTATCTCGCTTATGTTTGCATTTAGATAAATATAGTTTCCATGAAGATGTGCATGCACCTGCAGATCTTTGGCAAATATTCGTGTGGTTTTTAATATAAAACTTGTTTTAACCAGAGAGTCTGATGACGACTTTGAGGATGGCCGAGACAAACACCAACAACCTGTTCACAGCCCTGTACTCCAAGATGGCCGCTTCTGCTTCAACCTCTGTGTCTCGTCTCTTCGCCAGGCTTTCGGCATTCATCCAAGGCAAAGACGTGGACGTGGAAGACGGAGTGGCCAACTTCTTCGACTCCCTCTTCCCTTTGGTCTACCACCACAGTCTCAACCCCAAACTGACCGAGTTCAGCGACGACTACAAAGATTGTCTGAGGGTGATCCGTCTGGAGCTGCACCCTTTCGGTGACGGACCTCGCCGCGTGGGGGCGCAACTCTCGAGGGCCCTCCATGCCGCCAGAGCCCTTCTGGACGCCCTTCGATTGGGCGTCGAAGTGCTCAACTCCACCGAAAATGCCGATGTGGCCCCAGAGTGCTCCAATGCCCTGGCCAGACTGCTCTACTGTCCACTGTGTGACCCGAACGCTGTGTCCTCTTCGTCATTGGTAGATGTCATCAAGGACACCAGGGCGTGCAATGGGTTCTGCATGAACGTACTGAGAGGGTGTCTGGCCAATGTGGCCGACCTGGATGACCCGTGGAACGAGTATGTGATAGCTTTGGAGAGATTGGGCGCAAGTGCTGGGGCCAAAGGGGCACTTAGTGTGGATGATGTTGCGGCCACGTTGCCCACTCGTATTTCGGAGGCCATCATGCACGCCATGGTTGAAGGACCAGAGCTCACAAAAAACGTAAGTATATAACGTCCAGTTCAAGTTAGTGCATTGGGCTTCATGTATAATAATAGTCTGTTCATTGAAAGAAAGCAATGGATTGTTTCATAATGTTCTCTTTCAATCAATATGCTTAGAAAGCTACCCCTGAGAAACGATGTACCTGCAATACTACTAGTTAATTACATTATAGGAATAATAAGGAACTATATTTGTATGCATTGATATATAAATACTTAAATGGTTAGTTCAATTCAGTTTAATTTCCCTTATAACATGGTCAAAAATATTGGAAGCTTCATTTTATATACATGAAAAGACAACTTCCCAGTAACTATATGGCATAAGTTATATCTGGACATTTACTTGTAATTGTTCAATGTGACAATGCATGTGAATACTAGGAAGGTCAATTGAAGGGAAACGCTCATTTTTAATACTTAGTGCTCCCCAATAGAGCTGAGTCAGCAAGAGATAACAGCTTCAATTTGCTGTATGTTGACCTCTATTTTTTTCCCCCCACTGAAATTTAACAAAGTATATACGAGTTTAATAAGTAAAATACATGCTTTTATAGCTATAGATGGTAGGGAGTAGTACGTAAGATATATGATTAATTACCGTATCGCCTCTTGTGGCTTCTTTGAAACTCATATTTCATGTGAAATTTAATTTAAACTGGGCGCGCAAACGAGGCAAGCGGTAAATATGTGAACCGATTGTCAATTAATGTAAGCACGATAAAGACACTCATTGATATTTTCCCGCACTGCCATAAATTACCGAGATGTTTGCAAGATAATCCCTGATAATCCTAACGAGGAACATAAATATGAAAGGAGAAGATTGCGATTATATCGGTGCCATCTGTTGACACAAAGTTCAACTTCCTCAGACCTATATGCCATTTCAAAGTTAAAAGTAAGTATATAGTAAAAAAGTCAGCAAGGAAAAGCTTCAATTGCCAATTCACAACTTTCCAAATCAGCCCAATAAAGGAAATTCCAAGAAACTGGATAGTAAATAGAATATGATTTTCGCAGAATAATATGAAGTAGCATCTCAAAAAAAAAATTTAATTGTATATAAATGCATGAAAAGCACAGAAATTGTTATATTTGTTCAGGACTTTTGTCTGGAAATGCCATGGTTGTGTTCAAAATGATACAAACAAATGTTCACTGTGCAATTACAGATGACAGAACAGTACATGAATTTTCATGTACTATACAGGGTGTAACAAAATTATGTGTACAAACTTACAGAGCTTACTACATGCATGAAAACAAGACAAAGTTTCTGTGAACACATGTCCCCAAACGCTTAGATTTTTATTTAGCACACATCCATAATTCATGCTCCCTACATCTTTATTAGGAACACATACGAGTCCTTTATAAATGATCAATGGAAAGATCTGGGGAGCATGAATTATGGATGTCACATTTTGTGTAGGTGCTACATAAAAATCTAAGCGTTTGTGGACATGGTTCATAGGAACTTTGTCTTGCTTTCATGCAAGTTTGTACACATAATTTTGTTACACCCTGTATAGTGTTGTTTTTGCAGCTATATACTGTAATGTGCGCAAGTAATCAGAGGGTTTTTTACCTGTTTTTAATTGGGGTGTAATGGAAGCTATAAGCTATATAGGTGACGAGTACTTTTTTGCGCACAACTCAGGTGTTGGTGTGCATGTTCAGATGAATTCTATAGGCCTATTAATATGGTGGAAAATTGAAGTTATTAGGTGATGAGGTATAAGGGGAGTTTAAAGTTGGTTGGCACTGAGGAATGTCCTGCCTTAAGGCTTGAACGTGGGAAAATATCTAGGTTTGGTAGCTTGTTGTCTGTCTGACTGTCTGTTAGTGAAATTATCTTCTGCAAGCAGCCACTATCCAGAGAGACTAGTAATAGTTGAGCAATTTATTGCGTGGGACGGTTTTTTGGTGAAAGTGGATGGCAACAATTGCCTAAACTATGAAAATGACCTGTATCAACATCGACACACCCCTCCTATATTTTCAAACTTTAAGGAATGTCGATCGCTGAAGACTGAAGACATCTTGTAAAAACTTATTTCTTTTCATATATGAAATCAATGCAAAACTAAAAGCCAAAACATCAAAATTTCATTTATTAAGCTTTCTTAATTTTTTTGTTCATAAATAGAAATGCTGTAATATTTATACAAGTTAAATTCACATCTTTAAAACAAATATTTAGATATTTAGATAAGTATACAGAAAAGATTTTAAAGTTGCATTGCCTATGCACAGTTTGCCAATTCATTTGATCGTCCAGATTTTGTTGTGCAGTAAATCCTGCTTATACAGTATATGTATGAAGGACTCTGGTCATTACATAGGAAATCCTGCATTGAGCTAAAATGGAGCAAATCGCCTTTGAACAGCTTACACCGTATACTTTACATCAAAACATGTAATTCCGGATTTAGCTTCTACTTCGTTGCATCCATCTGCCATCTGCCATCTGCTGCTGGCCTTATAATAACTTGTATTTGTGTGACCATAGTTTACAAGATTATATAGTATGAAATAAAGCCGTTTAACTCAATATGACTGGAAATTATGATACGTATACTCAACGAATCATTGAACATTCTCTATATAGCATCCATTCTACGTAATTATTAATTGATAATTTGTGTTGTGCTTTAACTTTAAATTGCTAATCGACCTATTAATTTGCATATTTTATTCCAGTGTAACTATAAATTCCACTTCGTTTTTATCTATACATGAATCCAAGTTTGGTTTCGAGCTCAGATGCAGGCCTACATAGAAGAAACAAGATGGCCGACCGTGTTACATAGTTGACCCTTGAATGGGAGTTTTTCTGTAGTCTTTTGTCAGAAAATTTCCCACTCCCACGCCTTTTTGTGCTGGGAGGTGCCGTTGAGTGAGGGTTGAGAGGTCAGGGTGAGAGTGAGAGAGTGAAAGTTGACCCCCTGGACTTGGTGTAAAACCTGCAAAACCATCATCACCCATGGAGACTATGCATAGGTGCACACTACTATACCAAAAACCAACTAGAGAAGAACCACAGGCGTGGCTTCACATGTCTTTGCCCCGCCCCTGTGAGATAAATCAACCAATGAAATGCAATTGCGTATGTGGCATTGCTTTTTCCTGGACTCGCACGATAGAAGAGGCTGCCATTTTGTTTTGTATCCTTTCTATAAGACGAAAGCACCTGGCTAAACTAATTCCTAAGCAGTTTTGCTGATTGGACCATTTTTTAGCCCCGCCCATGGTCTATACTCTGTCTACCCTTAAGAATGAATCAATGGAGCATATGGGAGGCTAAAAACGCTTCATGTAATGGACTTGAATTTGTGTTAGTCCGCGGTCTATTTACCTGAACTGTCAGACAAAAATGGCGGGCACTTCTTCAGTTTTAAATCTCTTTTTCCCTCTCAAAGCGATTCGGATAGCTGCAGTTCGTATAATTGGAGTTCTAGTGTATGCACATTAAAACATCACAAAAGTTTAGTTAAGAATATTGGGGAATTATTCTAACAAATTAGTGGAACTATTTCTTATCGCAGATGACGTCAGGCCTGATCACGCCCTCCCATAGGCTCCATTGACTCGTTCTTAAGGGTAGACAGACTATAGTTATACTCCTCGAACCTCTGTAATCCGGATCCCTCTATAACCCGGACAAAAAGTCTGCGTCCGGACTGTAGAGGTATGTACAGTAAGTGTTGGCAAATTTGTTGACCATCTTCTTGCTTGGGCCACCCACGCTAAAAATGTGGTGAACTGCGAATACCAAACCTCCCACGGAAACACCCTGCATTGCACCTCACCTCAAACACCCTGCCAACAAGGATTCCCCTCCCTTTTGCATTGTGCCACATTTTTTCTCACTATCTCCTTTCTTTCTTTCTTTCTTTCTTTACCTGTTGTTGTTCTCAAGACCTAGAAATGCCTGTTGCGGTTCGTTGCATAACTGGTTATTGCAACTTAGAGGTCAACTTGTCGATTGAGATGCCACCCGTGGGTAATTGTATCTTTAATGGAGCTGAAATGAAATTTTTCCGTCAAATTCGTCACTTTTTTTACGCCCTCTATCTGTTCCTCATGCAGAAATACCCTCTACACTGAAGTTATCAAAGTGTAGATAACGCCATGTAGACATCTTATTGCATTTGGTAGACTCGTTTTTTTTGGAGGCATGGGAATGTAGAAATGGATAAATTATAAGTTCCACAAAGTATATAACATTAGATGCTAATCATGCATACATGCAAAAGCTTTGAAGATAGCTTATACTTGTAGGTATATACTTAAATGAAAGTAACAAAAGCATATTTTAAATTAATATTTCAAATAGAAAGTGTATTTATCTAAATGGCAAACATTATTTACACAAATTTCTTTGTTTCCATTCCCACAAAGGTTCTTTTAGACATTATTTTTTAAATAAAATAGCGAAGTGTCTGGAAATTTCTGCAGCATTGTTTTTATCTACTGGAAACAAATATATGCATCGATTGTGATATTTGTTCCAACTATAAGTGCATTGTTGACAAATAGGCGATTGAGTATTTTTTTGCATGAATAATATGCTTTAAATTTGACAATTTTTGTCCCCCAACTTCTGAAAAGATAACGGTGAGAAACTGTGTACATGTTGTCGATTTTCTTTCTTCTTAACAAGTCTTAAAAAATAATCTAGGCCAACTTCAACAATGAACAATTCTGGAAAAGCTAACATATTCGTAGATGCGATAAGCAATTATTTGTGAGACATCCTGTTCCGTTACGTCCATGAAATACGAGTAGTACTGACTATCACGTGACTTTTTCCCACGTAATTCCAGTGATAATGATCTGAAATATGTCGGAATGTTGGTTGGGGGAGGATGCCCATTGTTTTTTTTATTTTTTTCCTCTTCAAATGCATTCCTCTAATTGCAGCCATTGGTTAATGGCCGAGTCTGGTTGCTGTGAAGATAGCTGCAACTGTTTTAATATTTTATTGATAATAATAATAATAATAATTTCACGTCTGCGTCACTGCCAGCAGGTCCTGCTATCTAAATACCTATAATTTATGATGTTTGAATTGAATAATTGCCGGAAGGAACGCAGCTAATTACACACATACGTATATACACTGATTGCTTTTCTTCTTTTTTCTTATTCATCCCGTTTAATTGTATTTTAATGACAAACTATATCTGGACCTAATCCTGCAGGATTGTATTTGAGATTTGCGAGATTTCCAAACTATAAATCCCCGTTATTAAGTAAGATTTCTTTGTCCAGCAATTGCAACTGTGCAAAATTGATATGTGCATCGATTTTTGACCAGATCGATACTCATTAGTATAGAAGATGTCCATCCAGCTGTGCAACTTCCTTGCAGTCTTTCAATTGATCTGCAATGTCTGGGTATTTCTATTGTTTCATGTACATCAATATATTAATTGTCTTGTCCATAATGATTTCTGTATCGATATTAATGTAGTTCAGTTGAATTAATGAAAGGTTTTGTGCTAATGTTCTTGGATTATTGTGTAATAAAACGTGCACAGTGAAATTTTTACACGAGGCATGAGGTTTTCTAAAAACCGCAAGTGCAGCATTTATTGCGGGAATGATAATTAAATTGAATGCAAGGTGTGCATTTTGCTTGCCATTGTTTTCTTTTTTTGCATTACAAGACTGGTTTTTCCATCTTGTAAAAATGCATGCCAGAAAGTTGGCGGAAAAATAATGTCTTGAATGCAATTTAACAAATGTTATGGTCTCTGTTACCGCTCTGGTGAACACGCAAATGAAGCAATTACCTTTTAATATAATTTTCACGAAAAGGCGATATACAACAAAAAAGTTCCGTTCTCAGTTCTCTCTTTCTCTCTCTGACAGTTGTAACTCATAAGTGCGGCAATTAAATTTGACAACATGGCGGTCGTGAAACATGTAATAGGTGTTATAAGCTCATTTGCGTATCGTTTTCATGCATAAATTTACATGAAAACCAGTAGAATTCTACGCTGATCTTTTACGTACCGTAAACCTGCGTACAACTTTTTACATGTACACCTTAAATTTCTTGATAATTTACGAACTGTTAGTTTGATCTTTGGTGTTTGCTAATGGGATTGTTTGAATCTATCTGGTGTGATGCAGGTTAAGAAGAAGTGTGGACATCCTCAAAGAGCAACTCGTGATGTGTCCTCGGCTGACACCTCTTCGATGATGCTCACTTCCAATGCATCTGTTGCCATTGAAGTGCCATCATCTGCTAAACCTGCAGTAGTACGTTCGGACTTGGCAGTTCATCTCCAATCATTTATGCATGGTTTGATCCATTCACGTGGTTTTTACGCCAACTTGGCCGATACGCTGTGCAACGATGAAACGCTGGCTGTGCGCAGTGAGACTGACTGTTGGAATGGCGACTCCATCGGAGAGTGAGTATAGCAATCAAATTTACACTATTTCGTTGTTTTCAATTAGTGCAAGCCGGGACCCGGTCACGAGTTGCTGTGGCTGAATTGTGTTTCTGGTATCCGTTGGTTTGGAGTGATTTGGTGGGGATGGGATTCATGCGACGGAATCATGGTGTAAGGTTTTCTGCTGTGATACAGGCGGCCGACTTGTATCCGAAATTTCGAACCCTTTTGGGTAGGAAGGTTGGCGTTTTTGGCCTGCAAACCTTGTCCTGTGTGGGACGAACACAACCCGCCATAAATTATCGAAATCGGTGGAGCCGTTCCGAAGTGATGTGCAGACAACGGTTTGTGCAGGTCATTTTTAAATGGAAATTAAAGTACAGATCCTCGGTGCTTTATTTGATACCTATAGTTTGGTTCAACCAAACTGTATACTAAAGGTTAGCGAATAGTAGGAGCTGTATTCGTTCGAGTTCAAGGAAAGTAGTGCCAATGCAGTTAAACTAGTATAGTATACGTATTCCTGTGTGATTTATCGATAATATCGTATCGCGGATGGATATAAAGCGTGCAATCAGTTCTTTCACATAGTAGTAATGGGAATTACTGGAAGGCCAGTGGTAGGTTAAGAAAGAGGCGGGGCTTGGAGGTGACTCCT
>WWPM01020988.1:0-11381 GCA_023279145.1 Glomeris maerens
ACTCAGAGTTGCTAGAATCAAACTTAACAACTGTAAACCATGTCTAAGCATTTGCTTTGTGGGGAAGCGTGATAAGCATGATCTCATTGTCGTAGTTCTCCCAACCAAGAAATTGTATAACACAACCATATAAAGCCGTTGAATTATACTAACATTTTCTGCTGAGCTGATACTTGCGTTTTCTGAACAGCTGGAGTTTGTTGCAGTGTTGGGTTTTGTCGAGAAGCAGGGTTTTGTTGAGGGGCAAGATTTTTCACCGAATTTGGATTTTGCACAGGATCTGGGTTTTTTACGGTAGCTATATCAGTTTTTGGTGCTTGTGTATCTGACTGCTTTAACGTTTCATTAGTCGGGGTTATTTTCTTCGTTGTCTTCGTCAATAACGATGCAATATCAGTTTTTAGTACTTGGGTATCCTGCTTTGATGTTTCATTAGTCGGCGTTATTTTCTTCGTTGTCTTCCCCAATAACGATGCAATATCAGTTTTTGGTGCTTGGGTATCTGTCTGCTTTGAAGTTTCATTGGTCAGCGTTACTTTATTCGTTGTCTTCGTCAATAACGACGCAATGTCAATCTTCTTGTTTTCTGTTTCTTTCTTTTCCACTGTATTCACTTCAGCAACAACTTCTTTTTTCATCCCTGCTAACAGTTTCATGGCATTAGCTGCAACTGAATCTGTGGAAGCTGTGGTGGTTGTTGCAGTAGTCACCTGTGTAGCCGAAGACACCACTGTTGAGGGATCTGTGGTCGTTGCTGTTGTTACATTGATATCTAATTGCTTTGTTAGGGGTCGATTTGCCACTTTCTTCTCCACTATGTTCCTAGTACTGACAAGTGCGGTGACCACATTGTGCACTGTTGTGCGAGCTTCTCTGTTGTTTTCTGGGCTGGAGATGAGCACATTTTCCTGTGCTTCTTGTACATCTTTTGTTTCAGCATTAAACTGGGCGTAAAAGTAAGGGCTGCTTGCAGCAAGCACATTGCGATGTGCGTAGAATTCAGTTGTGTCACAAATTATAACCACATCACAAAGGACATGGTTACGTCTCATGCGGTCCAACTCGACGCTCAGTCTTTCACGCTGTGAAGATAATACTGTGGATGCTGGCAACTGCATCTTGCCCAATCACTAGTCCATCGACATCTTGATAAATAAATTCATTTAATGCCAAATTAATACACGAGAATTGGGCAGTTACATGGTTACATGTATGTAGCATAATTTCGGTTGACCTTATTTCGTTTGTACTTATAAGTATTTACTGAAATTGAAACGGAGAGTGAGTGCTGTGTGCAATATTTCAGTAATATTTTTGAAATACCTTTTAACTTATTCAAATATATAGTAGTATAGATTCACGTTAATGATATTTCTTTACAAATCACATGTTCAGTGAAGAAATGAACAGAACAGTTTCTGGCTTCACCTATTTTATAAAAACTTCATATTTCATCCTGCATTTTTGAATAAATTGCATGAAATTTTACATTTCTCAACAACTTATATTCAAGAACACTGTTTAACTTGGGCTCAAATTCAGACGTTTTCACTTCAGCTATAGGTACCCTGCTAGTTACACGGTTAATTAGTATAGTTTGTAACGCTTGTAGTATAATATACATGTGCAGTTGAGATTTTTCGAGTATATTAATACTAACTGATCTCTTTTTACATATATAGTGGAATTCGTTTAATTGTCGTCCGCTTAATTGTCACTTCTGTTTTTGTCTGCTCAGCAGCGAAAGATAACAGCATTATAACAGTGTCATTTCAAAGCCATTATTCCAGTTTTGTGTAATAAAGTTGTCCACTAATACGTTCACTTATCAAATGACGTGATGTTTTCAGGGCTTCGTTTCATATTACTTCGCTTGAATGTCAACCCCTGCAGATGACAATTAAACGAATTCCACTGTATCTGTAGAACTTACTTCACCAAGGGTTTATCATTTCGAAAATGTATCAAGTACTGTACATATAACCTGTATTCTGTTATTACTTACCTCATACAGAATCACTGCAGGTTGGTGATGCCTTAGATTCGGTACTCGTGTTATCAAATGAGCGAGCAAATGAATCTGGATCGGTGCTCATGAGGTGGTTTATGACGTCACATGTTCCCCTCTTTTCGTTTTTTTCCCCTTTTGTTATGCCCACACTCCGTCATGGCGCCCAAAACCATTAGCTTTGTTCCGCCCACAAACTCCAATCGATGCTCACGAAATGTTTTGTTACCTGTACATATGCCACTTGCAGATTGTGTGTGGCACATTCTCAAATCACTGCATGAAATCACCATTCAATTAATTTATCAGCACAGGAATCGGTCGCCGAGCATTGTGGGAAATCGGTTTCCATCGGTATATAGTTCTGGGGATCCATTTTATCCGTTTGCAATATTTCAGCAAATACTAATCGGAAACCAATGAAAATATGCGTGGAGAATTTTTATCGGTTGGACAAGTTCCAACTCCGATACAGTAGCGATGCCAATGGCTTTAAATCATGGACAGTCATTATAAGTATGTAGTCCATTGTGCCCTTGAATTTGTGACTTCCTGCCGAAATGTGTTCTTTCCTATAAAATAAACATTCAGCTTAATAAACATATTTGTTTCTATTTGAATACTTTGCAGCTATCTTAGTAATAAAGTCATGACTGAAATGTTTCCTTAAATAGGCCTATGTGATGAACCAATAAAATCGAAGCATGTTTAATATCTGATGAACCATTCTGCTCTTTTGGTATATATAGTTCACTAATTCCCTTCTGATACCAGTACATTCTCATTTCAAAAAAGGTTCCATAAAAAGCTTAGTTGTATTTTCAAGATAATTGCACAAATGTTTATGAGTTTCATGCCAAAATGTTTCGCAAAACGTTTTCAGCAATGAGCTGTTATTTGCATTCATTTGATATCAATTTCAGATGACGTCTTCAATTTTAATTCATACATGTATATGAATCTTTTCATAGACTGTAGGTTCATGGTAATTATTCCTTGTTTGGTATGATTGATTGGCATTGAACGTACTGTTCCAACAACGACCACAATATTTTTGTATACCATATAATTCAATACATACTAAACTTAATTATTGAAATTTAAGCGCAATTTATGCCAATATTAAGAAATTCTCTTGCAATAAAATACATTTGCTCTCTCTTCTCTCTTTCAAATGGACGCATATTGCCTACCCTTAAATTCTATTTATGTAAGAAATTAATTTTCAGCGAAACCGTTGTCATGAAATTCTTGGTATTCTTTCCTGATGGCAAAAGGTTATATGCATGCAATTCAGAGAATTTAGGTATTGTTGCATATGAAAAAATACTGATGGTACCGATCGAAATTCTAGGCATAGTAAAATAGGTTACAAACACGGATTTATAGCCTCCAACATAGTCTGAATTATTAATCTAACAGATCGATGGGATGATCATTAGTGATACTGGATTGTGGTCATTGCATGTAGGCATATACATATACTTGTTCCAAATTAGGAAACGTAAAACCAATAAACCCAGCTGCACCAAGTGAGCATGTTCACAGTTGCATAAAGTATAGCATATTATAAGCTACTTTCGGGACAGTGTTCCCATTTTTTTAATTCTGCAATACCTTGCATTCTGAATATTTATTATATTGATTGCTTAAAGTATAGACATATGCCAAAATGTTGTTTGGTATGGATTTTGTTCTGGCAGTTCTTAATTCGAGAGAATACTTAGTTAAATTGCCCAATTAATTAAGGTATTGCTATCTCGCTTTTTAACATAAATGCTCCCAGTATAAACATTATGGATTTCTGCTTGTCTTGTGCTTTAAATTACTTAATAGTTGAAATTTGTTTCTATTCTGTTTGCGTAATTTGGCTTCAAGTGGTGATTGATGGCAGGCACAGTCCTCATTATAACCAGAAGCAAATTGTTAATTATTTAAGACAAAGCGTTTATGACTATACGGGCCTACTCTTTTTTTAATAAGCAGGTCTTGCAATGAGAACTTGGCACATTTTGGGAAGTTAGTTAGGCACAAAAGAAATAATTAATGCGTGTTTTGCGATGAGAATCAATATAGTTTCGCAACATTTCAGCTACTTTTCCCACTATATAACTATATAACTCATTATTTAAATAATTAATGTAAAACTCACGTGCTAAATAGTAGAAATGCAGTAATAAGCTACATGGGAAGCAATTAATTTGAATCTATATCATTGAAATTTTATTCACAACTTTAGTAATTGTTTTGCGCATCGATCTCTATTAATTATTGTAAAATATACATTTTGTTTGACTCTATATAGCTGTATTTTATATTCCTTTGCATAACTGAATAGTTTGAAGACATATATACAAATAATATATGTACATTTGGTCAAGGTCTGAACATTTTGTCTTCCATTTCATTTCCATGAATTTATTATCATCGATTATTTGAGGGTCACAAACCTCATTATTCACTGCTTTTGTTACACCACAGGGTGTTTCTTTTATGACGCAACAATGGACAACGAGATTTGCCCAGTTTGCAGTTTTCCCAACATATCACCACTGCGTTTTTATTGATGAATTAGATTACTGCATAATCCAATAATATTTTTCCCACAATTTCTAACAATAATTTGTTCAATTGCACGTGCGGGGCCATGTTGGGAAAACTGCAAACTGGGCAAATCTCGTTGTCCATTGTTGCGTTATAAAAGAAACACTCTGTAATGTTCTAGTGTACATAGGTATAGCTTTTTGCTACATGTGTACAAATCATTCTGTCAGTTTATGCATAGTGCTTACTGATTTCCCTGTACTGTAATGAATTTGTTTTTAGAAATGTTTATCAGTTTAGAAGTTAGGCAATTGTAATTGGGCAATATGCAAGTGATATTGTATTTTTTTTTACCGGGTATATGTATAGACAGCCCCCTTGTCATATTATTGACATAGAGACCACATGTGAAACTGACATGGTATTTTGGCGCCACCTGTACACAGTAAAGTGAAATTTCCATTGGGAAACTTAAAGATCTATTTCCACACGATGTCTGAAATGGACGAGGAAATTAAAACAGCTGGGAAAGTGAGTTCCTGTTGCATTAAATAGTGGAAATGTTGAGTTCTGTGAACTATTGTATAACACCATGAAGTTTTTGTTCATTATAGCCAATTGAATGTCGAGCTGCAGTTGCCTGGGGGCCAAAAGAACCATTCAAACTTGAAATGGTCCAAGTTGCCCCTCCAAAATCTGGCGAAGTTCGAATCAAGGTCCCTCACATTGATCCACACTCAATTTTTAATTATTATTAATGTAAATCGTATGACAATTAAAAACCCAATGTTATTTTCGCCCACGCAACAATTTCCAGTTGAAAATAATATATTTCAAAAACTATATTGCCACTTGTGGTTTTCAAAAAATATATTTTTAATTAGGATGAGTGTTTCCCACACGTTTATATGTATTTGTTTACTTTGTGACAGTAATCTTGGGATGTATATACTATATATAAAACCATGTTATAATTGGGCACCATATTAAATTATAAATGAATGACAAATTGGAAGCATCATTGTAGAAAATCAGGGGCATATGTATGCACAAATGTGATTTGCAACATTATAAACAGAATAAGCACAGAATACCTTGCTAAGAAAATTTAGACTTAGTATATAATATATTTCATCCTTTTCATTCCCTCTTAAGAATTGCAAAGTGGAATTATACAAGATGGCATTTATATATCACTCAATTCTGTTTGACGGAGCTAGTTATTTAAAAAAATTGTTGCTTTTATGCATTGTATCTTGTAATATGTTTGGATATAAATTACAGGTAATAGCATCTGGTGTTTGTCACACTGATGCCTACACACATAGTGGTCAGGACCCAGAAGGAATTTTTCCTTGCATTTTGGGCCACGAAGGAGGTGGAATTGTAGAAAGTGTTGGCGAGAATGTGATCTCAGTGAAACCAGGTGAAACATTTCTTCAATCACCCTTACACCTTTTAGTAAATACTGCTACACTTACGTACATTTTTTGGCGGAACCAGGAGACCACGTCATTCCACTTTACATCCCGCAATGTCGTGATTGCAAATTTTGTCTGAATCCCAACACAAACTTATGCGGCAAAATCAGGTACATACGTACGTATATACAGAAATGTATTATTGTTTTACATTCTAAAAGTTAGTCGCCTTTTTTGCTTCATAGATTAACTCAGGGAAAAGGGTTGATGCCTGATGGGACTTCACGTTTTACTTGCAATGGTAAAACCGTCTTCCATTTCATGGGGTGCAGCACGTTCAGTGAATACACAGTTGTTGCAGAAATATCAATTGCAAAAGTATGTAGTTTACATGTTTCATCTAATGATCTGTTATATGGTAAAACAAATTTAAAACGTAGGTGAATGTTACTGCACCTTTGGACCGAGTGTGCCTTTTGGGATGTGGAATACCAACTGGGTATGGGGCCGCTTTGAACACTGCACAAGTTAAGGCAGGTTCCAGTGTGGCAATTTGGGGTTTGGGCTGTGTTGGCTTAGCTGTGGCAATGGGCTGCAAGGAAGCCGGGGCCACTCGTATTATTGGAATTGATATCAATCGTGACAAGTTTGAAGTTGGTAAGATGTGTGAAATATTATAATTAAAATATACGTACTTGTGTACGCAGTTTTCAGATGTTTTCTTCAAATCTAAACTGATGTTTTCAAAATTTCAGGCAAGAAATTTGGGTGCACTGAATTTGTGGATCCTCGAGAACATAAAAAGCCCATCCAAGAAGTTTTGGTCGAGATAACAGATGGAGGATTGGATTACACATTTGAATGCATTGGAAATGTGGATACAATGGTAAGTTCCATTTCAATTAAACCAATAACATACTTGTCCGGATATTATAATGTTTTGCATAACAGATTTGAAATATTGCAAGTTTCATTTCAGTAATTTTGTGACGTAACTTTGTCATCAGGTGATCAATATTCACTAACGCTGAGTACGCGGATATAACAGTTTTGATTTTTCTGTCCTTTCAAGGCACATGGTTGCGTTCTATATTAATCATTCATAACGTACGTAATGAAATAACTCGGTAATTGTTCATTTTTTGAGTTGCATTTGTTATCGCGATGCAAAAAATGCATTTTAGTGTATACAATCATGCATGCATTGCAAACAAGTCCACGAAAAATGTTGTAAATATATTTTAATGAACAAAGTATCTACATATACGTAAATGGATTGGTATTTACGGGAAATGTTGATACAATGCCAAATTATTGTTCAACATTGTAAAACAATTTTGATGGAAGGTATATAAGGCATATATTCTCTTCTAAAGATTAATTATTTAGATGCTAGCCTTCAATTGCTCCAACTAGTTTTAAAAATAATTAAATGTTTCATCAGAATGAATTGAATTGTAACAACTAGATGTAAATTCTATTTTTAAATTGATTAATAAATGTAGCGATAATTCTCTAATTTCAGAGATCTGCTTTAGAAGCTTGCCATAAAGGTTGGGGCACGTCTGTAATTGTTGGGGTTGCGGCAGCTGGTAAAGAAATATCAACTCGACCTTTCCAACTTGTCACGGGACGTGTCTGGAAGGGAACTGCTTTTGGAGGTAAAATTGTGCCCCTTGTAAAGTACTTTATCAAAATATCTCCAATCACAAAGCATTAAGGACAAATCTTATGCAATACCTCATTAAGCAGTTGACTAAGTGCCCTCATTGAAAATTAAATATAACTTAATTAGTAGGAAGAATAGTCTAGCCTAGGAAAGTCATGGATGTCTATAAATCGAGTAATTTAACTGCTTATAGAAATTCGTCTTAAGTTTTTGATATCCTAATGAAGGGCCTTTATTTTATAGTTTTTAACAAAGCAGTGTGCATAATGTTTTGAATTACTAGGTTTTAAAAGCCGTGATAATGTTCCTCTGTTGGTGGAAAAGTATTTGGCGAAAACACTAATGGTGGATGAATTTGTCACACATAACCTGAAAATCGAAGAAATCGATGCTGCTTTTGAGTTGATGCATGCCGGAAAAAGGTTATTGCTATTCTCAAAAGTTATGGCTGCTTGAACCATCACGGAAGTGTAATAATGTGTGAATTGTTGTTTCCAGTATTAGAAGCATTGTACATTTCTAGCAGCTCAATGAAGCATACAAGGACCATTGTGCGAGCTGTTATATCTGGAAAAACCTTCTAATAATTAACAACTCATTGTAGCCTTGGAAATTTGAATAAAAAGATGTATGCATGTTGATTCCTAGCTCTCATACTTATTATGCCAGAGCAGTGACTGTGCAGTTTCCGTTTTCAGCCTTGACATGCTGCCTTTTCAACTTCAGATGAAATTAAATATGGGGTATTTTTAGATTTATTTTTGGGACAGCAGTGCAGGAAAAATATCACATGGGTGGTCTTCAGACATCACTGCACAGTTCACTGAAATGATATTAATGATGATATCAGATTTAACCATTTTTCAACGTTGTGGGAGTCACAATCCAGAACATCCTTTCAAGGTTGTGTTCATGTTATAAAGTGAAAAAAATAGGAAATTTATCGATGAAGTGATTGGATTAGACTTATAAATCATGCATTTATTGGGTGCTTGCCACGTGGAACCAGCTTTATAAATTGTCACGTTGCACAGCAGATCTCATTTGAAGTTGCTTTGAAAGCGCACCAAGCTTCAATATGTCTACCGCCGGAAAGGTTTAGTTTTCATTTTGTGCAGTGCACGTTTAAAAAATAGAATATATGTATTTCATGTTAGTCCATATTTTTTTATAGACCATCACATGTAAGGCTGCTGTTGTGTGGGAAGCTAACGGCCCTTTTGTCATTGAGAATGTAGAAGTTGCTCCTCCACAAGAACATGAAGTTCGAATTAAGGTTGCTGTTTGAAAAATACTAGTTTTGTTATTCTGTTAATAATTTAAGCAAATTCAGGAATATTCACTGCAATATTAGTTGGTAGCTGCTGGAGTGTGTCACAGTGATATCCATGCTGTTCAAGGAGAATTAGGCTTTTGGTTCCCTGCCATTTTGGGCCATGAAGGCGCAGGAATTGTGGAAAGTATCGGAAAAGGTGTAACTACTGTCAAACCTGGTGAGAAATAATTCTAGCTGGAAATTGATTGTAATGTTTTGCAACATTTGTGGTACATTTACATAAAAGTTGATGTGGAATTTCCCAGGAGATAAAGTTTTGACTGTTGTGTTTCCGCACTGCCGAGAGTGCAGAAATTGCAAATTTGACGGTCCACGCACCTGTAAGAAGAAATGGTAATATTCGCATCTTTTTTCTACAGAAATTGTTTAAGATATTCCATGACGTCATTTTTGAAAACTAAAGTACTAGAATCAAGATGTAATAATATTTGGCAACCTCTGTTGCCGAATACTTTGGCTGCAATTATTATCCAAATTGTTTAATGTACTTCTGTGGAGCCTTAAATCCAGATTGACAATTGTTTAGGTTAATAACAAAAGATGGATTCGAAGGTGCATACAGAGTTATGGATGATGGCAACAGTCGATTCACTGTTAAAGGCCAACAAGCTTGCCAATTTGATGGTGTGAGCTCTTTCGTTGAATACACAGTTTCCCCTGAAATCCACGTGGCCAAAGTAAAATTCATAGATTTTAGATGTCATTTTACCTGGGCAAATATATCACACAATCTCGTTTAATCTTTAATAGATTAGGGATGATGCCCCACTGGACAAAGTTTGTATCTATGCGTGTGCAATCCCAACTGGATTTGGGGCATCTGTCCAAGTTGCCCAAATCAAGAAGGGCTCCAATGTTGCCATTTGGGGCCTGGGAGGTGTTGGTCTTTGCGCTGTGCTCGGAGCCAAAGACGCCGGTGCTGCAAAGATCATCGGTGTTGATGTGAATCCCGATAAATTTAAAGTTGGTTAGTGCATTTTACAGGATTTCTATTTTAAAACCTGGAAAACTTGATTACTGATTACACATGTCAATTTTAGCGAAACAGTTGGGATGCACAGATGTTGTTAATCCGTTGGCATCGTCCAAACCGATTGATGCAGTTTTAAGTGATTTGACTGGTGGAAACTTGGACTATGCTATTGTTTGCATTGGAGTAGGCAAAGCAATGGTACGAATCACGGAAGTTTTAAGATATACAGCACGGTCCATACAAGCTTTTCTGTTTGCAAAGATAACTATTCCAAATAATGCACAATTATTAATTTTAAAACAAAACTCTACATTGTGGCACATTTTTTAAATCACAAGACAATTGGCAAGACCCTACACCTCATTTTCAGAAAAGTATTATTTTAAGACCTTGCAAAGGAGACATTGAAAAGTTAAAAGGACCTGTACAAACCCTTCCGCGCAATGGCAATTAGTTATTTTTTTCTGCAATGACAGGAAGATGCACTTAAATCCGTCGTGATTCCTGGAGGAACTGCGGTTTTCGTTGGAATTGCTGCAGGCAATCTTTCAATTCCAGGCAAGGACTTTCTGAGTGGTTCAAGAGTACTTGGATGTGCTTTAGGAGGTGAGGAAATGTTCAATCAACGTGAAACATGTTTTGTGGTAATATGCATTGCGGCTATGGGCATTTTTCTAACAACTAGGATGGAAGTTCCGTGACGATGTTCCAAAGTTGGTTGATCGTTACATGAAAGGAGAAATTAATTCTGACCCGATCATTACTAATTTTTACCGTCTGGAGGATTTGAACGAGGCAGTTGCGTTGCTCTCCGATGCAAAATGGTACACAATGGATTTATTTAATATACTTGTGAAGTATGACACAGGTTTGCTAATTAGTAATTTTGTTTTTTACGTGCAGTTTGCGCAGTGTTATCAGATTTTGAAGATCAAGGAATGTCACATTGTCTCTTGCAGTCATTCTGAATAAAATGGAATAATTATTTCAAAATGCTGTTGTGTCTATAATCATTTCATCCTCCACTGTTTGCGGCCAGAATTAAATCATACACATTTACAAAAACCTATATGCAGATCTCTGGAATAAACAAATATTTATTACAATAGCAGTTTTTGAAACTTGGCAACTTTTAAAATGTGTCCTTGACTGTGTTCATATTTGTTGAATATTTTTTTCGTCCTTGGACGCTGGCTTGCTTTCGCATTGGCTCATGAAAAAAAAACTTGTTTTGAGAGGAGGGGGATCTATGCTCGTTATTTTCCCCAGGCATTCGTGAAAATTACAACGAGCAGCGCACAACAAGAAGTAGCAAAATGGCAACTGCAGGGAAAGTAAATTAAGATAGCAATTTAATTTACTATTTATCATATGAAATTAATTTATTAATCGTATGCAATTTTTACACTAGACTATTACGTGCAAAGCTG
>WWPM01020989.1:0-10519 GCA_023279145.1 Glomeris maerens
AGCTATATAACTGTTTGTCTTGGGAAGTTTGCAACCAAAGATATGATTTTTGGAACGTGCAATCAGCATCCAAAATAGCATATAAAATCTACTGGAAATTGTGTTGCAAGGTGGTGCAACAAAGTGCAACGACGTGTCACGAGGTTTAGTAGTACAAAATCTCAATTAACTTTTTTTCCTTGCCTATACAAGCACATTATGAGACAACAATCTTACATAATATGAAATTAATTTTACTTGTTTTTTTTTTACTGTAACCATTTACCAAGTGTAAAAACTCGCCTTCATTTTTGTGCCATTTCCAAACTTTGACTCTGATCATTCAAGGGCAAAAAACTAGATTCAATGCAAATGTCGAATTTAAAAAAAAATGCTTGCAAGACAGTACTATTGAAACTAGTTTTACATATCAACATCAGTAGCTGATGGAACATACTCTGTACCCCATTTACTTCAGCATTTTTCGCACCATGCAAAAAATAAATGTTCACATTCTTATCTTTCCTATCAAAAGTAATGCATGTTATACATTTGGTTCTTCATTTAATCGCAGACAAAATTGTAAACTGAACTCAAAAATTGCCCACTCTTACTCTTATTTTGCCAATAATCTCCCGGAATTTTGAATACATATATACAGTGAAATTTACCTTCTACTACTGGCTGCTTGTCTTTTGTGGGTTGCGGTTGCGGTCTGACAATTTGTGGTTTCTTGCCTCCAACGATTACTGAAGCTGCATTTTTATTCATCGTCCACGGGTTGACTTTCGGTGGCGGCGCTTGAACAAACCTCTTCTTGGAGTTGGAACCGATTTCGGAGACTCCGTTGTCACGTTTTTCGTCGTCCACCACGTGATCCGGCTCGTGCGGATCTGTATCTTGAGGATCTGGCGCAACGGGATCCGCAACCAACTCGTGTCTCGTTTCCGCGTCCAAATCGTTCAATGCGAATCCATTTGCCATGTCGCTGTCATCACTCTCGCAGCTTGCGATCACTTTAGTCTCGCTTCTGTCCTCTCTCACCTTGCATTTCGTAACGGCCTGCGCGTACGACGGGCTGTCTTTGTGCGGCGTTTGCGGCGCCGTTTCGGCATGAACGTGTCCACTGCTCAACCTTGTCGCCATGTTGGTTGAACACGCCGCGCTACTCTTCTCCTTTTTATTTTTTCTTCACCACTTTGCCCACTTCTCTCACTGCCGATTGAGACCAAATAATTGCCGACAACTTATCAATAAATGGTAGGATGCGATTGACGATCGGCTGGCGTGAAAATGACGTTCAAACTGCTGCAAATATGGTATTAAAACACTCCCCACGATGCATGATGGCCGCGGCGCGAGGTTCGTAAAGGGGCGACTGGGAGTTGGAACGACGCTATTTTTACCCCAATTCTAAAATCGCAATCTCGTCGATTGAATTCTCAACACCACCAACCGTTCGATGCGATGACCCTGAAGTACATGCGCACACTTTTAGAAAGACTTTGAGCTAGATGCAACTGCTTTGCTTCCAGATGGACCAGTTGCACAGTGTTGCTTACGCGCACCACACTGGTTTGTGGTCAACACCAGTTCGGACTTTGGA
The DNA here is from genome assembly GCA_023279145.1 of Glomeris maerens. NCBI lineage: Eukaryota > Metazoa > Arthropoda > Diplopoda > Glomerida > Glomeridae > Glomeris > Glomeris maerens. Next base: position 1,586 of record WWPM01020989.1, read on the forward strand.
TTAGATGATTTTACCGATGGTTTTTTTACGATGATGGTCCTCTATTGACGGGAGTAGATGAAAGAGCAGCGAACATTAGCGGTCGGTTGGAGAACAAGTTCGATATTTGAAGCGATTGCACGTCGCGTCACCAAGAGCGCAGCGACCATGCGGTTGCACACAAGGTGACAAGCGTGAAACTCTGGCGTCGAAAGTGAAATGCGTCGATCACAGCGCCTCGTAGTGACCGTCTATGGCAATCAATGCGGGGTTGTCCTGTTCAAATGCCTTACATCATCTGCAAATATTACAGATACAATATTTGCAAACAATTCATGACATCAAAAATAAATTTCAGTACATGACACTGAAAACTAACTTTTAAATTATTGTTCACACATTTGCAAATTTACCATATTATATGGCAAATATATACTTTTATACTTCAAAATAACAGCTGTTAATTGTGAAAATGATAGCAATATTCAAGGTGCAAAATTTTAAATTTCATCAAACTTCTACCAATTAATTTATTTCATTACTAATTTAAACCTAACTTGATTAAAGCTTTATATCACGGATATTGACAATATCTAATAATGCTTTTCAGTGTAATCAAAAAGGTGGTAAGCATCTAAAAAAAAATTGTTTTAATTTCCATACTTAACTTCTGCATTGAAAGTGCATGCATTAACAAATATGTTCTATATTATTGCCAAAATAATACATACTAAACATTTAATATACCTTTTCCTCAATTTCAAAAATGTACATTGTGTTGGGTAATAAGGTAATAATGCACGCTAGCTATCCTCTGACAGGATGCAATCGGGAATCGTAATGTTTATCAAACATTTGCGTCACAATTGTATGATACTTACTTGCATTGATGCCCCTCCACATATGTCTACTCCGGGGGGGAAGGGGGTTTAATGGTGAAATAATACAACTAAAAACAGCATTTATTTATGTCAAGTTATTCCGTAAAATGCCACAGAGACTAGGAATTAATAATAAAGTAGCCATCCATAAATAATAATATATAAGTAATTGATATTAATAGATTCAGCTCCATAAAACTTTAAAAAGTTAATAAGTCTAGTAACAAAAGAAATGCTCTCCCGACTAATGATTGCATTTTCCATCAAAATCTTGGTAGAAAAACCAAATTCAATTTCATACCGATCATAATTGGAATTATTTCAAGTTTATCAACAAGGAACTGAGTGTGCATCAGTTGTAAGTATTTTTGCCTGTATTTTTGAATAATAAGTTTTTAGCTCTACTGAAATTTGTCATTATACGATAATCTGTCTGAAAAGTTCATTTAATCAAAACTTATATAGGTAATAAGTTTAACGAATTCTTGGTGACTGTCACATGATGCCAAAAATTACAAGATAGTGTTTCATACAGCTGATGTCAGTTAGACATTTTAAAACATTTCCTAGAAGAAATTTTTATCAAGTTGGTGTAATGTAAATAACTGATTTTTCCACTGTTTACAACTTATTATATATTCAACAATCTTTATGTATTCACAGCTGCATACATATATAAATAACGTTCACAAACATGACTCACTAGATTAATCAAGAGTGCATCTGATTGCTATAGTATTTGGATGTTATCTTCTTAAATCCATCCACAATTGCTTGCCTAAAAATGGAAACAAAAACAAAATATTGTTTGAAAGAAATACGAGAAATTTGTGTCCTGCTATTGTAATAATATTTTTATTTACCTGAAAACGCTTTGCTTAAAAATGAAGGCCGAGATATGGCCAGCATCAATGTATCTGACTTCAGCGCCTTGCCACAATTCACTCAAATCAGTTATGCCTTCACGCAAGACATATGCATCTTCTTGGGCTGCTACAATGATAATCAGGCTGGTATCAACGGGTACTGAGAAATTACCCAAATGTGTAAATTCATCCATGATTCCACGCATAAATTGAAGAGCTTCCTGCCGCATCGCTTTTTCACTTCTTCGCCACAAGATTGGGTTCAAAACAATGGACGAAGCCAATTTTGAAATTCCAGTATTTCTCTGTTCTGACTCATCTGTGGCGATTTTGTGCGATTGTGTGCTATCCTATATTAAAATGGAACAGTCCAAATTGAATTGATATTAGATTTTAAATTGAAAGTATCAACCAGAGCTGACCAAGTCCATTGTGACATTATAAAATAAAAAGTAATGTTGTACATTTACCTTTTAAAATTAACAAGGCAACAGCTACATAGATTTAATGTCACTGATATTTATAACACAAGTTAACACAATGGCCTACTAAGTCACTTTTTGATTCAAAAAGTTCAAATTTAATACAATGAGCAAAAAATCTTACTCACATTCTTATTATTTGGAGAATCTATTTGAGCTTGTTCATTTCCAAGGGTTTTCATGTGATCCATACTTGCTGGATAATTTCTTGCAAAATGCTGACCAGCTTGAAAAGTCTCATCCTATTTAGATGTAAAAAGATTACATTCACATTAGCATAAGCAAGAACAGAAATCGAATATGAAGCTCACATTTTTAAAACGAGTTATCATTTTTCGCAAATCTTCTTGGTGGATATAATTGGAGAAGATCTGATCTTGTAACAAATGCCAAGGTATGCCATCGCTCATAACTCCCTATAAAAAAATGTATGAAAATGAAATTTTAACGTACGTTCATTTAACCTTCAACTATAGGCATCATTTCCCACCTGAGTAAAAACACAAGATGCTGTAGTCCAAGATAAACAGGGAATTAATGCGATCGGTTTTGGCCATACACTAGCAGCAATGGATGCCATCTTTCACATGGTCAAATGTGTTGTTCATTGATTCAGATTGGCTATACTCCATGTGGTACCCGGAATGAAAGGATCACATGTCAGGTACTCACATGCCCACCCATAGAAATCCCCGTCACTCCCAAAGGACCAAATCCCTGCCGTTCACACCAGTGGAATAGTGCCAATGACTCCATTGCGAGGCAACCTCCCATTACAAAAATGTCCGACACATTATGTAGGCAAGAACGACTAAACATGCAAACAAGTCAGCAGGAACAGTATTGGTAATCGAATTAACAGTTCAACGGAATCAACATTACTTACACTTGATCTTTGGGCTTCCGTAAACCATGTTAAAATTTGTTAAAGAGGCATTTAGCTAACCAAGTCAAAAATACATTTTAAACCTTTGACAAGTTCAATGTTTTTGGGTGCAATTTTTATGCTACAGTTGAATATAAGTCGTGAATGTTGGCCCATCAGTACAACAAATAATATGTAATTTAATACTAACATAAAAAGATGGGACTACTTTCAACAAGGTTAACATTTTTTTTGTAATAATGGGCTTCATTTGACATAACAATTGGCAATAGCTATCAACTGCAACTCATTATTTTTTGAAGAAAAGCAATTTATAATATTCATGGGACTAGTTTCTTCCATTGTCCAATGGCAAATTTTAAACTTTTAAAACTTATGATAAAAACTTTACCAGTAAATTACTGAACATTTTGCACACTGCAGAAATGTTATAAATCACATGACATTAAAATGAATAAATGATCCATGGGACTTTCTTTTAATGTCATGTGATTGCAATTATCCCAAAACAATGTGTCTAACAAAGGATATAGAACGGATTTTCCAATATGATCGACGCAATTCCTGCTTCCTTCAGTAAAGGCTTGGCTAACATTGTCCTCCTCCGCCAGAAGAACTATACAATTCCAGCAGGAAAAAAATATTGAAATAAGCATCAAACTACACATCAAATTATACAAAAAGTTTACATTACGTGATCTCCAGTTCCAGCAAGATGCAGACAAACTGGTTTTAATTTTGTTTTCCAAATTTTTGGCAAGACAACTTGAAAATGTGCCGTCTGACTTTCTTTGGGAACGACATCCAAAACGTAATTACAAAATGGGCTTTCGAAGTGGCCTTCAAGAATTCGACAGTCTGACTGTTCTTCTTCCTGTTTCATTGTAAATTAAAAACCAAATACACGTTTTATAGCACTTTATAATATGAAACGCTATTTACTACATCATGAAATTATTTTACACACATATTATACCCACTTTGTCAATGTAAATAGGATAATCTACAGGCACAGTTGGAAGACATCGATTCCTGTCGCAAATTACATGTCTGAAGTCGAATAACCTGTTTAGAAACATTTAAACGTGTAATTACAAGCACATGCGCCGCAATGAAGCTGTATCAATATGCTAACCTCTTAATGCTTATTGGATCGCCCCAACCTTTCGTAAATATCTTGCTTACCAAGATACTTCTATAGATTTGATCCAATTTACTTAACGACATTTTCCCCATCTTTTAGGCCTGATAATTGGGAAGTATTATTTAAATTCTAACAAATATCTACAAAAATAGAACGACCATTTAATGAACTGTGAATCACATCACCTGATGGGGCAAAGTTTGCAGTTGCAGAACCAATACAGGCGGCCGCGGTTATCGATACGAAACGGTACACTTATTTTTTATCAACGTATGTTCTCTACCCAATCAGATTATTTGAAATAAACCACGGATGTACCGCTACACTGGTACTAAACCGGTATGAGTGAATTGGGAGGAAAAGTAGTGCCAATGCGTTTAATGCAATGCATTATTTTCTTTGAAAAAATGTAGTAAAGGTAAAAAGGTCAGGTTGTATCCCTCCGCTTCTTATATGAGCATCCCATAGGGTCCTATACTATGAACCATGGGTGAATTTTACTTACAAACCAACAAGAAAAGAACCAGGGGCGTGGTTTGCCCCACCCCTTTCATTCAAATTAACGAATGAAATGCAATGATGTATTTGCGATTGCCTTCTTTTGGCTAGTGATCGCCTACACGAAGCCGCCATTTTGTGTTGGATTCTATCGACGATGAAAGCAGTACCTGGCCAAACAAATGCATAAACAATTTTTCCTGATTGGGTCATTTTTAGCCCCTCCCCTGGTTCTTCTCTTGTTGGTGGAGTGGAGTTTCCATGTGGTTGATTCTAATAAATGCGACCACGTGATGTGACTATACAACTGCCCAATGCCAAACCGGAGGCTCTCAATTTGAATGTTTCGGGGAGGGGGCAGGGGCTCATCTATTAGGCGAATATCGATGACGTCATCGTGTATGGCCCTTCCCCCCGGAAATGGCGCCGTTATGAAGTGACCTGCTGCGATGACTAGCTATGACGTCAATAGGGGGAGCGTCATTTCCAATGTAATGAATTAATTAATGAAATGCAAGTACGCCTAGGTGTGATTTTTTACCAAGGACACAAAATAAGTACCAACAAACAGAAAAGTAAATACACTACGTTTCCGAATTTAAAACTTGAAGTCGTCCACATGCGGCAGATGTCGCCACTATCGTTCGCGTGATCATCCCATGTCATATGCAAGCCATATCCTATTCCTTATTATCCCTGAAATAAAATTGTGCTGTGCGCGGCAAGTGACGTTTACTGCCTTTCTGGTACGGTTTCTGCAACTTAGCCATCATTATTGTTTATTTTGCAACAATACTAATTTCTGGCAATGCTAATTAAGTTATAGGAAACCGGGGAAAAATCTAAACGCAGTAGATGAAGATTATTGATGTTGCATGTTCAGCAAGCTAAAATACTAATTATACTGCACATCACAATCGTTAAATTTATTGACGTCACCCCAAGCAACATTGGTATGCATATCAAAATTAGCTTCTATAAGAACTTGAAGCTGCAGGCATATGCGTTGAATAATTATGTACATGTCGATTTTTCACATTTTAATAATTTCGGTGGACAAATTTTGCATTGAAATTACAGGAATGAAGAAGAAATTAATTGGGCCAATAGATACAATGGGCAAAAGTAGTGCCTAGTTTATCTCAAATTACGTCCTTTTGCGTAACATACAAATCGTACAAATTGTTTCATCAATTCGGTATCATAGTTCCCTCAAAATAATGCTAAAAAATTACAAAAAAAGTTGTCATATTATACAAACCGTTTTTAACAGCACGATAAAAAAATCAATTTTGAGAAAATAAAATAAAGGATATGTTAATCTTGTAAGCATTTTGTATGAAATCCGCATCGTGCCAATGTCATCTGCCTGCTCATGATATTTCTAATGCGAACCACAATATTCGCTTAGGGAAATTTTCGCTTTGCAGTGCCAAAATGTCGTCACGAGACACAAAATCTCGCAGTACCAGGTCACGCAACCACAAAAATAACACCCTTTTGAAAGTGGTGCTGCTGGGAGATGGAGGAGTGGGAAAGAGTTGCTTAATGAACCGCTTTGTGAGCGACAGATTTGACAGCAATTCATTCCACACTATTGGTGTGGAATTCCTTAACAAGGACATGGAAATCAACGACACAGTTTACACGCTTCAGATTTGGGACACCGCAGGCCAAGAACGGTTCAAAAGTCTACGTACTCCCTTTTACCGCGGCTCTGATATCTGCCTGCTCACCTTCAGTCTAGATGACCAGCAAAGTTTCCAGAATCTGAAGATGTGGAAGGATGAATTCCACTTCTATGCGGGTATTAAAAACCACCTTGACTTCCCACTTGTGGTTGTTGGTAACAAAGTAGATATTGGAGATGAAGAGAGAGTTGTTGATCCGGCGCAAGCTGCAGAATGGTGCAGACTCAATGGTGGTCCACCGTATGTTGAAACTAGCGCCAAGGATGCTACAAATGTTACAGAAGCATTTAAATTGGCAGTTGAGAACTGGCTGTTGATGGAAGAAAAGATGGAACAGCCTTACTTGGGAGACACTGTGCAACTTACAGACAAGTCGCAAGTGAAAGCATGTTGTCCTTTTTGACATTTTCTACCAGTTTCTTAAAAATCTATCCATCCGTTTTAGTCTTTGTCGATCATGATGCCAAATTGTTAGCGTGGCAGCGTGGTGTGTCCTATGAAAAGAGGAAATCTGATGTCATATACTCAGAAGCACATTGTTTTGCAAATGTACCAGTCCACTGATGAAAAATGACTACTGATTATTAATCAGCAAATAATTATTATTGACGTCAAGTGCAATTTTAATTCAGTTGGATTTTCTGTAGGCCTAATGGAGAAAAAATGCAATGAGAAATCATTTTTAAACTAAAATATTTTAATTAACTTTATGAACACTGTTATTGTGTTCTTATTTTTACATTAGATAATAACGCTAGAATAGTAAGCCGTGTAGTTTCAATGTGAAAATATGAAAAGGACTTTACTATTAGATTGGCAAGATTTTCCAAATGTTCTATCTGTTAACATCAGCCAGTCTGAATATTGTCGTTTTTACACTGCAAAGCTGAAAATAATGCACAAAAGCCAAATCACAATAGTTATAAAAGAAAGTGCTATAAAATCGATCATTGTTTAAGAGTGAAAATTAATTATATTTACCATTCCATACTTTTTTCCAAACTCACGAGGCTGAGATCTTAATAGTTCCGTCGTATGGTCACAATTATACAAACACATCATTTCGCCGTCGAAATATTGTTTTATTGTGTGAATTGATTGTATAGAATATGTATTTGGCAAATATAAAATTCAATAATCATATAAGAAATTTCTTTGCCTTTTCCATCAAATCCAGATTTGGGTCTAATGATCTTCCCAGACCCTCTACTACCATCATTGCCAAAATTATGGAAACAAAGTTGCTTTCCAGTCTGACGTGGTATGTGGAAAGTAACAGAAATACACTTGGCATCAGTTCGGATAAATTCAACTGAAAATATACAAAGATTTCGTTGATATTTAAAATCCAGCATAAATAACAATGATGTAATCCCATGCAAATTACATATGGTATACAACAAACTCAAGATGTTATGGCGAGGTCATGAGCAGTACACAAATATCGCATTTTGAAATAATAAATTTGCGAATGAGCAATCAGAAAATTAAGTTGGAATTTGCTGTGCTCTACATTCACAATCAAGATCCACAATTTTTCAAAGACATGTTGCATATGAAAATCATTACTGGGAGGAAACATATTCAGTAAAAATTCAAATATTCACGGTATAGTATTATGAATCCTAACAAAATTTCAATGTTTTGGAGTTTTAATTAAATTTTGGTCATAGGACATGACTCAATGCAGCAGATGTTATTACCTTCGTGGAAAAGGACTTTCACAAAGTCCAACTTAAAGCATTTCCGTAATGCAAATTTTATAAAATATGTCAAATTCTGCGTTTGTGGGATATATAAAATGAATTCATGGAAAAATAGAAAACACTTACAGTTCCAAAGCTTATTGTGTTGTGCCAGGCAGTTGAAACCAGATTTTTCATTTCACATTTGAAACCTTCAGGATTTTGACACTCATGTTCTGAGTGTCTTAAAAACAATTCTGCAACTTCATCACCCTAAGGACGTGCAAGTCATTCACATAGGAACATTCAACATTACAGTTTAAATAAGGACCCATATAATTAATTAATAGATTCCCGTACCCGTGTGCACCGGTTTTTTTCAAGCAAAAAAAAATTATTCATTAAAATACGACTGAAAAAGCAACAACTCTACCCCGTGTCCACATCAACACACAAAAACGCGAATGAGATCGTTTTATAGGCAAAACTATTGGAGATTTCGTGATGATGATCAGGGCTAGGGCTTCATGACGAGGTTTCAGCGCCACTTCACGTTCAAATTAATTGCAATTTAGAATAAAAAATAAAAACCGCGCGCGCATGCATTTTTGTCTATTAACCCATTTGAGCCCAACTTTACAATTTTATGAAAATTTTGATAAATTTCGGTTCCAAGGCTATAAAAAAATATACATATTGCAACATTAAAAATAAAAAAATTCATTTCAATCTATTTTTTGCACAATTACTGTTGTGAAAACTCAACTCCAGGCATAAATTTGTAAAAGTGAGATAATCTGCATGAAGTGGGAATTTGAAGTC
>WWPM01020995.1:0-13499 GCA_023279145.1 Glomeris maerens
AAAAGCTACATAGTCAGTAAAGCATGAAGACAACATAAAATTCTACATATTTATTGTGCTTCATGACTTCATCTTCAAAATTCAATCCAACTTGGCCACAACCGACGGAGAACCCCGATTTTCAGCCTTGGTTGCAAAACGTGCCCAATGATGCAAAAAGTGCTTTTTGTAATGTGTCCCAAAAAAAGTTTGCCCTAAGCAACATGGGAAAGAGGTCTATTTCTAGCCACATGTTAGGAAAAGTGCATAAAGAGAGAATCGCTTCAGCAAAGATTGCAGTGAGTATTTCTGCATTTCTACATACAACTCAAGAGCAGGTGTTCAATCTTTTATATATACAGGGTGTTTCCGAACTATGGTGACAAACTTAGAGTATACTCCCTGCATAAAAACAAGACATAATGTTCCTATAAACCCATGTTCGCAAATGCTTCAGTTTTTAAGTAGCACCTAAAACGTGACATCCATAATTCATGCTCCCCAATGTAAAAAAAGTACGATAATGTGGTGAAAATAGTTATTTAAATTACACTATGACCTATATTCACTGTAGGATTGATGACTTGTGCAAAGCAGACAGTAATTTGTAACAACTGTTTTACTAGCTTGTTGATATGGGTGAGGGGACACCATGAAAAACACTTTTTTTTTAAGCAAACTCAAGAAATAATTACCTAACTTAAAGCTAATTATGATGTAACGTTTCTTCAAAATGTGATTAGTGTTTGCCAAAGATGTTCGTCATGTATTTTGTTTTTTTGAAAACAATGAAGCAAAGCAGCATGTAGTGTTCTTTAAAAAATTCGCATCCCTAGATGTCGCCCTATGTCATCCCGAAGTGGAAAACTAAAATTTTCACCGGCTTAGTTTTTACGCTGTTTCGTACCTTTTCATTTGAACGCCCTAGTATTATTTGCTGCATTCAAAGGTCCTGACTTAAATCAACTTAATCGTTGTGCGAAGGACATACTGCTAGAAAAGGGACTTCTCTGCATTCCAAAAAGAGGTTCGAATAGCGGGAACCCTAGTTCAAATTCATAGATTCGTGCTTGAATAAAGTGGGGACTAAAGAGGAAATGTTGCAGTGTTTGACTCGCAGATCCCCACAAATCTTTCATGGGTGAAAGCCCTAGGTGGGCTGAAGGGGTTCACCAATTATGTGGATGCCATGAGCAATGGTCATGGAGATTTGGACCATTGAACTTTGGGGGTTTTCTTGGACTGCAATATAATGCACTTTCATCACATTTTCTCCCTTTCGTTGTTGTGGCGTAGTTGGGTAGGCAGTTGCCTGTGATACAGGTGATGGCAAGTTCGAATCCTACTACAACTTTCTTTTTTTGCCTCAAATTGCTTTATTTTGCAAGTTGTACTGCCCAAAATGATTTTCCGACATTTTGTTGCTATCAATGTGATTTTTCATGCAAAAAAACTATAAAAAGATTGTTTTGTAGATTAATGTTGTATGCATAAGATTAGATTTTTGCATACAATTATCAAGATATACCAATAACATAATTACAACAGTTGTCATTTGCATGAAAAATCACATTAATCGCAACATTATGTTCAAAAATTATTTTTGGGCAGTACAGCTTGCACAATAAAGCAACTTCATGCAAAAAAAGAAAAGTTGTAGAAGGATTCGAAATTGCCATCACCTGCATCACAGGTAACTGCCTACCCAACCATAGAGTAAGTTTCCCAAGAGGGTAATCTACGTTGTGAAATGTGTACGCGCGACCGCAGAGCCACCTAGTGGTACCCAGCGCGTTTGGCCAATGAGGATTGGGGGCGGGTTTGGCAGCATAACCGGTATATTTAAATAATAATAAATAAAAATAATAAATATTAATAACAATATTCATAACAATATCAAACAATATTAATAATAAATAATAATCAGGGAAAACTATAACAGTGAAGTTTGTACTTTTTATTTTTACATATTTATTTTCTGTTTGACGCTATACAATATATCATCGTGGTCCAAGATATCATATGCTGCTGTCGAAGAATTATATGTTGTAAATATACTGTAAATAAGGAATTGATGTAACCTGTGAATAGGGAACAGATCTTCAGAAAGCCCACTGCCTATATAAACACAAATAAAAGGTATAGATTTCAATGAAATGCAGGCCTTGAGAAAACCGGAAATCTCAGTCTTTCATGTTGTTCTTTCATAAGGTTGACGACTCTGTTGGCGGCATAGCGTAACTTACTGTATGGTTTCTGATTGGCTCCACTCTATGGGTAACACTAGATGGATCCACTGTCGTTGCAATCTGACTGGACAAACACCTCTCCCCATAGAACATATCCCTCTATATGGTAACTTACTCTATGTACCCAACTACGCCACAATAACGAATGGGAGAGAAATGTGATGAAAGTGCGTTATATTGCGGTCCAAGAAAACCCCCAAAGTTCAATGGTCCAAATCTCGATGACCATTGCTCATGACATCCACATAATTGGTGAACCCCTTCAGCCCACCTAGGGCTTTCACCCATAAAAGATTAGTGGGTATCTGCGAGCCAAACACCGCAACCTCTCTTAAGTTTTTAAAATGAAGACTTGAGAGTCAACACTTTCTTTGAAAAAAAAATCGATGTCACTTGCTTTGACCTATTTCACCACAAGATACATAAATTTGAGAAAAACCTTTGTAAGGCTGGCCATACACGATCGCTCCAAACCACACTGCGTCGCGACGCATCACTCCATTTTTGGCCCAGCCATTTTTGTGTACCATATACGACCGTGCCGATCGATTTTTCTGGTCAATCACATGCATGCTACGTTACGCCTCCTCGTTTTTGCCCAATACAACGCTTGCTACACCACGCCTCCCCCACGTTACGTGCTTACTCCCCCCGGGTTCCCCGAGATTCTCAGTGATTCCATTCCCGCTCCACGCCGGGTTTCCCCGTTCGCGCGCCGGCGCTAAGCGGCGTGGCTCGACGAATATTCAACCGGCCAATCGTGATTTTGTTTGCTCTTTTAGAACCGTATGCGGACGCCGTGTTAGAGTAGAGATGTCTACGGGTAAATCAAAGAGGCGTGGATTCCGTGGCTCAGTGCCCAGTCGTGGTGGTGGAGGAGGAGGTGGAGGTGGAGGAGGCCGGCCCTTCCACCCGGAGGACCGTTGCTACGACTGCGGAGACCGTGGACATTTTGCCCGAGACTGCCAAAGATTTGGTCGCCACGGCCGCAAACGCAGCAGGTACGAAGTCTTTCTTTCCTCTGTCGGTAACGATATATATACCTATGACTAGTTTCTTTCAATCAGTTTTGAGAGTGGCTGGGCAGTGCAAAGAAGGGTTTGCCAACATGAAGGGTTGCGAGCGCGCAAAGCAAAGTGTTGGGCTTACTTTTTGTAATGACAGAACGCCTCTTGCTGACCCATTTTTTAGGCTAAGCCATGGCGGATAAGAGCGAATGAGAATGTTCACACAGCGTTGTGCTGATGCTGCCTGTGCAACTTGTCGGCAAAGGCAATATTGCTTCGCTTGTCACACTCCGTGTGCCCAGAGGGGCCCCGTAAACGCCAACAGCTCCGATGGCTATGGCTTCGGGTTCTGCGTCTTCTACGCCCACTAGTGTGCGACTTCTGCTGCTGCGCAAAATTGAAAATTCTTGCTGGGCCTGACAACATTCGACTTCTTCCCCATAGTCGTGTTTGCAACCTTCCCTACCTGATCTGTGAATCTCCTCCTCACAACCGTCGTAGCGTCCCCGACCGTGTCACCGTTGCGCACGTGCTACGCGATCGCATCCTTCGCGTCTTTCCGTCGACTTTTCGCGCCGTGGCAAAGTGCCTTCTTGCCTTGCTGAGCCGAAAGAAAGAGTGTGACAGGGGGAATCGCACACTGCACATCTGGGCAGTATTCACGTAGTTGTCGCCATTACACGCCGGCCGGGTCTGCTGTGTCTCTGCAGTATCACTTCAGTACTCCTACTACTTCCATTCGATCATTAAAGGTATCGACTGCTGTGGTAAATCCCGCACTGCGTCTGGTGCCCATTCCCCCCACAAGTGAACAGTTGAGAATTAAGCTGAGTTTATTAGGCTACGTGTAATTGAACATGGGGTAAAATTAACAAGACTGAAGTCTGTTGTTTATGATTTAACTGTGGACAAAATTGGTGAACGTAATAATGGTTGTCTTAGATAGCTTAAAAAGTTTTGTACCAGACTGGCTGGGGTTAGTAATGAATGAAATTGTCCTCTACACAAGTGATGTAAGATGTTGGTTGGTCCCTTGATATTGAACTACAGGCGTTTGTTCGCAGCTTATGACACGTGTCGTTATAACCCGAATTTGAGCGGAGACTGGGAAATTTTTACGAAGCCGCAGTTGGCGCATGGCGTTCGCCTCTTTTGTGGACTAATAGGGATTACTTGTTGATTTGGTGTGCACGCCAGGTCCAGGTCCCGAAGCCGTAGCAGTCGCTCGCGCTCTCGCAGCCAATCGCGAAGTCGGGGGAGAAGTCCATCGCGGAGCCGAAGCAAGAGCCGCAGCCGAAGTGGCTCCAGATCAAAGAGCATGAGCCGCAGTCCATCCAGATCCAGGTGAGATTAGTAATAAGGCATTTTGACAAGATAGGTAGATTTTGCTGCCTGTAGATTCCGTTTAATGACTGTTGTTTTGATTTTTAGGAACATTAAAGACTAAATGATTGGCGTTTGCATTTGGCAGGAATATTAAGAAACCCTAATCTCTCAAGTTCTGACAAAGACTTCCAGAAGAGGGAGGTGACGTCCATCATCAGATAGTCCATTGACAAAACAAGTTGTACCTTGTTTCCCATCCCCATAATTCACCTATAAAGAAGACTTGCAAAACCAAAATTTGTGTCTAGATCAAGTGAGATCTGGACTACTTTGATCTTCATGCGTTTTATTTGTATTTGCTTCACTTCGTCAAAGAAATGAATATGCACTTGGGTGGTAATAGCACTGTGATTCGACAGATGGTTTAAACACATTACACAGAATTGGCATTTTGCAAAATCCTTTAAAGTTCCATCATATGCGAACATGTGTAAATAAAAACATTTCGAAGTTTCAGCACTCCAAAAAAATGGGTGTTTTTTGTTTTGGCAAATAAGTCTCTGATGGGAAAATGGAGGAAAAAACGTCCATGCTCTTAAAACTCCCGTCAGGTGACAGTATGACGTGAAACGTGTTTCTCACGTCTATTCTAAGATAAAACGCACTGTAACTCCATGATTAAATACGTTTTTGCATATGCTGGTGATAATTTCATTCACAAGTTTAGGTGAAGTGATGTAAGGTTTAGGGAGAATTACGATGTATTACTTGCATTAATAATGTGGTAGGAAGAGTACAGCTAACTTTCCCCTACTATTTTTTTGTGTTATGTTGCCGTGGTAAGCCATTTACATCTTTTTGAAGGGTTTTTGAAATGTGTATTGCTCATGTTCCATATATAATGCAACTTGCCTCCAGTCTTTTGCAACCCACCCAAGTATAATTTAACAACATTTGATATTTTATAAATTTCCTGTTCTCCATTCAATAACAAAATGCAGTTCAACATTTTCTCAATGGATGTTGGTATGTTTGCCATCGTATCTAAACGGCGCACCAACAATTCGTTTTTCTCATTTTTACAATATGTATATTAAAAATTGCCAACAAAGTACGAAATGGAAACGGTATAAAGAAAATGGTTGATAAATAAAAAGCAACAAAGTTCAGAATAATTTCAGTGAAGGTGGAACTTCAGTTTGGTTTTCAAGGTGGCATGAAATAGTTGGAATCTATATTGCTCAAGATTAAAAGTCCAACGTTGGTATGGGAGTGTGATGACCATATTCGGGCATATGATACTGCGGCGCTTCTAGGAGTTGACAACATGGAGGGTGATGAGGCTGAAAAGAGTTCTATATTTCAATTATTGACTCGCGAGCGAAAGTAGTTCTGTGATCAGGCCAGTTGAATGAAAGTAGGCACTGACGTCACTTCGCGTTGATCGTGAGCGACAAGTAGCTTCTGTGTGACGTTTTCCGTCACTTGGTTTCTTCACGTAAAAACATGGCGTTTTCAATGAGTGAAGAAGTAAGTTAACGCTGGATCTAAATTTGGTTATTTAAACAAAGCTAATGCATATAATGTTATATTCTATGATTGGAAGCCTCTAAGCTTCTATGAAAGTACAAAATTGAAAACAAGTCTGTGTTTAGAAAATTAATACATAATCTATGGCAGACTGTGGGGTTAAAATTCGAAGCTCTGTGCCAGCGTCGAAAACATGGCGTCGCCGCGCCTCGAACTCGGTGAGCAATGGGACGGGTGTTTAAACATTCATGAAAAATTAAAAAAAAAGGGTGCTGAATGTGAAGATTGAACGTACTTTGATATAAATAGTTATAATTAATAAATACATATATATAGAGCACCGCCGGATTATCGAAAACGCTGGATTACTGGAAATTAAATAATGAACTTAAACAACAGAAACTACGTTGAAGGTAACCGAGCTAAAACAGTACAAATTAATTAAGTACAAATGTAACAAATTTACTTGTTTTGTAACTATACCCCAGAAAAAATATGCTGCAGATTTTCTACAGAAAAGCATGGATTTCTCCAGAAAATCTACAAAAATTCCTATAATTTTGTAGATTATCCGCAGAAATCAATATTTATTTGTAGAAAATGGTGCAGCATATTTTCAGATGCAACTGCGACTGCAGATTTTCTGCAGAAGACATATTGATTATTCATAGTTTGCAGTATTTTGCAGAATTTCAGATTTTGTTCAAATATATGTAGATTTTCTAAAGATTATTTTCAGTCATTGCAGAAATTCTGCAGAAACCACTACAGTAGAACGTCGTTTATCCGCAACGTCAATTATCCGCACACCTAAAACACTTTTCGCATCAGTAAAATTGTGGTTTTATACTGTATTAACCATGACCTGAGCGAGTAGTGATCAAGTTAGACGAAATCGGAATGTTTTATCAATCGAGAAAAAAGGGTAGAGTATCAATAGACTCAATAAAGGCGAAAAGAGGACTGTTTATGATATCAAAGCCGGAAAAGAAGAAATTTTGAGCAGTGCATCGAAGTTAGATAGCGAAGAAGGGTCTAAAAAAAGTACTGGGTGTACTGCAAGTGTTTTTCTGCATTAAATAAACGCATGTTCAATTATCCGCAAAAATCGTTATCCGCACAACCCTTAGTCCCAAATAGTGCGGATTTTAGCATAAATAATAGAAACAGAGTGAATGTAATAAATTATATCAGCATGCATGTACAGAAATTCTTAAGGTCCCCATTCACGATCGCCCCAAGCCGCACTGCGCCGTGCCACACCGCTTATTTTTAGCCCAGCCATATTTGTGCAATATTCACGACTGCGCTGCTCCATTTTTCTGGCCAATCACATGCATGCCACGCCTCCCAATTTTTTGCAAAATCCCTCGCTTGCTACACCAAAGATTTCGTTCCTGCTCTACGCCGGGCTTCCCCATTCACGTGTCGGCCGCGCCAGCGCCAAACGGCGCGGCTCGACGAATTCGACCGGCGGTTCCGTTCCACGCCAGGCGTGTCGGGTTTCCCCATTCACAATCGGTTTTTGGCGCGGCAACAGGCCGTTTGGCTGGTTGGAGCGATCGTGAATGGGAATCTTTAGATTGAAATCTGCAGACTTTCTGCAGAAAAACTTTTGAAATGGGGGTTCAAATTTTACAGTTTTTTTTTACAGAAAACTGCAGCATATTTTTACTTGGGTACACATACTGTACATAATTAATATTCCATAATTTTTTTTATCTACCTCCGACAAATTTACTGCAAAAAAATTTAAAAAGAGACCAAAAAACTCCGGATTACTAGAGGCGCCGATTAGTTGAAGGGCCAGATTATCGAGGGAGGCCTGTCACTTTAAAAATTGGAAGAGATTTACCTGGAGAACTTATTTTTTACAGGTTAATGAGTTCATACATTTACTACACGAAAATGAAGATGAAGAAGATGACATACTTCTACTTCTTGCTGAAGGAAATTCAAGAAAAAAACACTGGCAGTATCGCAGTAGGCTAGATCTTGAAATTATGTCTGATGAAGAATGTAAAATCCACTTCCGCTTTGAGAAAAAAGATTTACAGCGGCTAGCTACTGCGTTGAGGATACCCGAAGAAGTCCGCTGCTATCAAAATACAACTGCAAGCCAGCTTGAAGCTCTCTGTGTTTTGTTAAGACGGCTTAGCTATCCGAGTCGCTACAGTGACTTGGAAACTTTGTTTGGAAGAAGTAGCACTGAACTGTGTTATATTTTCAGCGCATCCCTGGATCATGTTTATTCAACATTTGGCAAAAATCTGAACAATCTTGGTTGGGTGACTGAGAATGTGCAGCAGAAATTTGCAAATGTGATTGCTGAAAAGGATAGTCCACTTCGAAAATGTTGGGCATTCATAGATGAAACGGCTAGGCAAATTTGCAGACCAACTCAAAATCAGAAACACTTGTTTAGTGGACATAAGAGTTATCACCGTCTTAAGTTTCAATCGGTGATTACTCCAGACGGTATTATCGTACACATATACGGTCCTGTTGAAGGTGAATGTCATGATTTAGAAATGTTATCAAGTAGCCACCTATACGCCCAATTGGGACGGCAGTTTGGTTACCAGTTGCCTGATCCGTTTTACGTTTATGGCGATCCAGGGTATGATCCTGGGCCATTTTTAATGGCACCATTCAAATGCACACATATTACTCCAGAACAACTGCAGTTTAATCAAGCTATGAGTTCCGTTAGGCAGTGTGTGGAATGGAGTTTTGGAAAAATTTTGCAATACTTTACTTTTGTAGACTTTGACAAAAATCCAAAACTACATTGGCAGTCTGTTGGGAAAATATTCCTTGTTGCCACCATCCTCACAAACTGCCATACTTGTCTGTATGGCAGTCAAACCACATTGTACTACAACTGCGACCCGCCTACACTGGAGGAATATCTTAATAGGTGAACTCGCCCAATGCAAAGCACTTTAGTTGCATAACATGCTGTTGCGAGAACTTCAATAAAATAAGAGATATATGCAATTAATTTGTTTGCCAGTTTTGTATTTATTGTATCTTACATTTGTAAATAAAAACCACTCAGGTTTGTGAAGAACCTGGAATAATACAATACATGTCAAAGCAATCAAATATGATGCAATAAAAATTCTCCCTTTCATGCTGTGCACATTTCGTGGCTTTTACAAACTTGTCCACTAGCCAGGCAATTTGTTCATATATGTGTAAAGGTGGGCACATACCATCGTTCCAAACCGATCCGCGCCGCGCCGCACCATTCCATTTTTCGCCCACCTATTTTGTGTGCCACATACGACCGTGTCGCGCGGCTCCATTTTTCTGGCCAATCACATGCGTGCTACGCCACGGCTGCACATTTCTGCCCAATCCCACACCTGGTACACCACGCCTCCCCTACGCTACGTGCCCACTCCCCCCCAAATACGCGAGATTCCCATGGATTCTGTTCCCGCTCCACGCCGGGTTTTCCCGTTCGCGAATCGCCGGCGATAAACAGCGTGGCTCGACGAATGTTCGACCGGCCGCTCGCGCCACTCCAAGCGCGTCGGGTTTCCCCATTCACGATCGCTTTTTGGCGCGGCGCCAGGCCGTTTGGCGGGTTAGAGCGATAGTATGTGCCCACCTTAATATATGAGATTTTAATTGAAGAAATCAACTATTATGCTTCTACCCCTCCTATCACATTTCATTAGTTCTCTTCCATTCTTCTCCGTCTTCCCCTCGACATCCTCTATATATCCAGTGTGCACTCCCTTTCGTTCCTCAGTTCACTCTCTTTCCCGCATCCCAACACATTATGTGACATTGTGTCTTTCCCACAATTTGTACAATTCCTTTCCTCCCATTTCCTCAAATATTGCAACCTTTTGGCATCATTTCCCATCCTTACCTTACCCTTGTGAAACGCACTCTCTATTTTCCCAAACATTTCCATCTCTCACTTGGGGAGCTATCCATTTATATTCTGCTTTGAATCTCCGATTTTCTCCGCTATCCCCTGTTGTTTAGTATCCCTAATTCTGTTCAATCTCCTTGTCCACATTCCAATTGCCTTTGCAAATTTTCCAACTCCACCACCTACAGACCTATTTCTCCTAGCACACTTGCCTTTATCTGTCGTCATCTTCCTCTACTAACTATATGGGTGTTTAATTTTAATAAGTTTACAAAACGCTGCAGGTAGTAATTCATCATAAAATCATCACTACCAAAACTAATATACCGTAAATTCTCATTTAATACCCCAGGGCATTATTCAAATCTCAGACTTTTGCTATGGGGTGTTATTAGAGACGGGGCATTATTTCATTTTAACTTAATTTTATTAACACTTTATTACACCACTTAATATTTTTTCCAATTTATGATTCTTATTTACAGGATTCAAGTTTCATTTAAAACTAATTTGAACTTTTCTAAAATTATACCGATTGAAATCTCCTTTTTCATCCAGTCTCGAACACATTTCCGATCTATTTTGAACTCCCTCGCTGCTTCGGAAATTGTTTTTGCTGTGGCAAACTCAATCACTTTAAGTTTTTCGTGGTATTCATCCTAGCTCTCAGAAATTGTGAGAGAATGAAAAATCGTGCCCATTTATAGTCCTACCTGAACAGTGAATGTGCGCTAATTGGTGACTCATCAGAAAGACAAAGGGCAATCGAGAATTTTCCCCCCAAAATGGATGCATTAACATTTCAACACTGCAACTCAATTAATCCCCCATGAGGCGTTATTAGGGAGGGGGCGTTATTTCTTCCTGGAGCGTAACGCATGGGGTGCTAATAGGGATTGGGGGGTTAATAGAGACTGGGCTATTAAATGAGAATTTACAGTATAGAATCTTTCCATCAAGTGAGTTAAATTTTTTTTAGAAAAAACCGGTAGGATAAGTAAACTGCTTGCACTTTTAATATTTGATATTTCTTATTTATTAGATAAAGCAAGCTGCAATAGCTCCATCAACATCTTTCTGTCCTCTCTTTTTTCTTCACTGTCCCTCCTCCACCTCTCCAACTCGAGCTCAAATTTCTTTTCCTCAAGAGACATTTTTCTCTCATCTAATTCTAGTTTACGATTTTGTAGTTCCATCTCCTGTTTCTTTAAGTCATATGTCAGCTGGTTTTTCTCACACAGGTAATCTGTAATTTGTTTCATTTTTCCCTTCTTTGGAGGTGGAGGGGTGGGGGAATTGCTTCCAGAATCAGTGCCTGTAAAATATTTTTGTTGAATTATTGCCAGTCAATTGACTATTGTAAAAATTTCCAGAAAGTAACAGAAGAATAGTTACCTTGATTTCCAGATGTCATAGCCGCTGACCTAATATTACCCAAAATGGATGCTTCCTTTTCTAGTTGCCTCTTTTTTGATTGGGTCTGTTCAACTTGTAACTTTGACTCTTCTTCGAACTCCTTCAGCACCTGAATTAGAAAATGTATGCTTATAAAAGCCCAGTATTTAAGCCCTGACTGACGACGGAAATAGCTTACAAATTCCTAGTTCAAGCTATATACATAATGAAATTACACATTCAATCTTAGGCAACAACCACCTATGATACACTCAATAATGTTACTGAGATAACTATATGCATGCCTGCAGCAGCTGCTCTTTCTCTTCGTATTGGCCTTCTGTTCCAGATTTCCGCAAGGTGTAAATATCCCCCGCCTTGTAAATCTTTAGTAATCTGAGAATCCTTTCTTTGCAAGTACGGACAGAAACACCGGGTATATAGATGGCTGTGACTGCAGCTATTTCTTCCCAGGCTTGCTTAGCCATATTACCAAATGGCTTCTGAGCTACTGCTTCTCGCAGCAACATTAAATCATGGAATGTGTTGAAGCGAATTTGGCTTTTTTTCACATCAGCTGTATTTTCTTCCATTTTAAGAGCTGAAAGTTAAAATCAAAGTAACAATTATTACTTATTTTCAAACTGGAATGGTCTGCTCATACATTGACTTTACCTTTGCAGATTAAACATGAAGAAATGAGCGTACGTTTACAGTTTGACCTGGGTTTGCATTGACGCCAGGGACGTTTTGACACCATGAAGCATTGACGCCGTGAACAGTTGCCACCATGGACAATTTGACTCCACCATTTTGGACGCCACATACATTATGTTGTTTATTTGACTATATTTAAATTTTGATATAAAATAACCTAACCTAAAATAACCAAACTTATGCCAATAAATTATTGAACACTTTCCATAACCTATTCTTAAATTTTTATATTCTATTAAATAGTAAAATAACTTAACTTGAAATAATCTGCTGCAAACTCTGGAATAAACCCCCAGGGTATGATTTGTTTCCCCCAAAATCCCCCGGGGTTTATTCGGGCCCCCCCCCCCCCCCGGTGTTTATTCAAGCCCGGGCCTTATTTCGTGATAAAGCTAGTACAGTAGTCTCGCAATCTGGCATAAACGGGCTGGCAGAACAACAGATAAGTTAAAATGGCGAATGTAAAAAATTATATTCGTAAAAAGTTAAGAGCCACAAGATAATTAAGCAAGACTCTACTGCACTTACAGCATGGTAATGGCTACTGTATTACTTTATTGTACAATAAATTGCAACTCATTGGGGCAAGCTCATGTGATTTCCCACTTTGAATAAACTCCCTTCGGTGGCTTATTCAAGCCCTAGCGGTAGGGGGGAGGGGGTTATTCAAGCCTGGAGATATTTGAAAAAAGTAACTTTTGAGCCAGGGCTTATTCAAGCACCGGGGTTCATTCCAGCCCCGGGGTCCAATCGAGAGTTTACGGTTGCGGTAACTTAACCCGAAAAACCGTAACCTAGGGTATTTCCACAATTTATTAATAAATTTCCATAAAATGCTTTTTCTTATTTTCCATAAATTATTCATCAAATTCCAGAAATTTTTCATGAATTCATTAATTTCAAAAATTAGAATTATAGAATAACTTCACCTAAAATAACCTACCCTAAGATAATAATCTAACCTAACCTTTCCACAATCTGTTCATCAGTTACAATAATTTATTCATGAATTTCCACAATTTCTTTGCGAATTACTATTGTTTGGACCTGGCATCAACATGTCCCGATGTCCAAATTGTTGTGTATAAGTTATAATATTTTTTATATTGGTTGTCGTTGGGTTAGTGTTTGTGTTATGTAATTAAGCGTTGTTAATATATGTTGTAACTTTTTTCTCATGCGTTTTATTAAGCGTTCCAAAAACTATAAAAGCAAGTGTTCAAATGTTATTAATCTCATTTTCTCACGATGTTCGGGTTGGGGGTCTCAAGGCGACATCACAGGACGTGCATTCACATTGGGGAGCATGAATTACGAATGGCACACTTCGGGTGCCAGTTACAAACCTACGCATGTGTTTGGGGACATGGGTTCATGGGAACTTTGTCTTGCTTTCATGCATGT
>WWPM01020999.1:0-15239 GCA_023279145.1 Glomeris maerens
AAATCAAATATAAAAAGACATGGCTATCAGGCCTGCCTATCACATCCACGAATCTTGCTATTATGGAAAGAAAAGGCCACCATGTGCAAAATTTGATCTCGAGAACGTTTCGTAAACCTCTCCTCGAAAAGGATCACCGGCTGGACTCGAGTGCCGATGTACTCTTTTGGAGCCAATTTACTTACTCTTGTAGAATAATTTGAGAAGAAAACCTCGCATTGGTAAGATCACACTTTCGTATTCTTACAATCTTCGGCCCAATAGTTTTTCATCGTAATTGCTTCGAGGCTGTTCAGGAACGAATCGTTGTCCAAAGACATTTCCTCGCATGGGTCCTCAAATATAAAAAAAAAACACTTTACTAGTTAACATATTTACTACCTACCCCATTTTTATCTACGAATAAATAACCCCTACTATGTATTCAATAATATTTGATCAACCCAAAGCTTTTAAGAGTTGTTCTACTGTATTAATATATTTTAACTCCTCCCAAAAAAACATGTTATTTTATATTTATTTACCTTTGCAATGTCCACATTGTAATTAATGTAACTGACTTGTGTGGAATCTTCCAAGTAACTACTGCTTCCGTTTGATAGTTTGCTGTTGTAACTTTTCGAGCCGAGCCACGTGGACCGTTCGTACATCACATATATGAACAGTGCTGAAATGTAATTCCATTTTCGTTATAATAGTGTACATTATGGTCTGAGAAACATGGAAAATTCAATGGAAATTAGTCCGTCCAATGGGCTACATGCAGTTTCTTCCAAGTTTTAACCGAAGCCTCCTCCCATGATTAAGTTATTTGTCTTCACGTTGTTGCCTACACACATCCTGGTATAGTTGCAACATCATTTTACATTAGTACTTGGAAATTCCAGCTTAATATTCTACCTCCTTTGTATTTTTTGTTATTTTCTCTATAAAGTTAGTATTAAAATAAAATTTCCATAAAAACATAGTAAGAAACACTAAAACATTTCAATAATTTAGGATTCTATTACAATTTCAAAATAAATTCACTCTTTTTTAAAACATTTCAAAGAACAAACAATTCCAGGACCGGTATTTCTTTGGCAAAAATTTATAATTAAACAATCCACTTATGATAAATCACACATTAAAACCAATTTCCCAGTGTCTCGATTCTGATTATTTGACAAATTCTCTTCTCTGTTATCCGTGTAATAACAGGAGCCACGTAACCTTTTTTTTACTAATTACTCCCGAAAATACCGTTATTTACATCGACTGAATCGATTGAATCCATTTATACGGAGAATATAATTATAAGTATAAAATTCAGGTTTTGGGGAAATGATGTTTCATTTTTTATACATTTTTTTGCTAGACAAATTTGAATACTATCATAACAAGGAACTCACTTTTTACATAATTACATTTACCTACTGAGTCTTCATTATCCCCAACAACTTCATTTTCCCCGCAATTTGGGTAATTTCCCCTGATTGGCCGTATAAAGTTCACCTGCTTGTCTTATATTATATAGTATCCATTAAATTGTGAAGTAAACTAATATATACCTGCAACGATTACTGTGAACACAACTGCTGCTATGACTATTCCCGCAATGGCTCCCGGTGCCAGCTGCGGCTCTTCCCCTTCTCTCACCTGGCTTCCGGCCGAAGGTGAGGAACTTTGCAAACTTTCTACAGCAACACCTAATTGCTTGGTACCATTCAAACCATTATCTGTTTCCTCACTTTGCCATTCCCTCAACTCCACCGTGGCAACCACCGAAATGTTTTCCGCAGCCGATACGACACCTTGCTTCTTGTTCATCAAGTCCTTTGTTGGTGCAACTGTCTCTGTCTCTTCATCAGACTGGTCATCTACATGACCACTGGTGACATTGTCTAATAATTGTGTAGTGGCAACGGGCCTAGTTGTAACGTACTCAACGGAGATGCTGGTCACAACTCGGGTCCATGTCACGGATACTTGCGGAGTGTTTGTGTTTGCGGAAAGGTTTACGGTTCGTCTCGGGGTAACCGTGGTTGTAGAAGTAGAATTGATGTTTGTCGAGGAGTTGGACGAGATTGCTTTGACGTCATGGTTGTCAGATGAAATTGTTTGAGCCAAAACCACGTCACACACCAGTAACCATCCTATAGAATGCAACAAATAAATTACATACAATTCTGAATACACCCATCCGGTTTCTCCGAAATTGTTTCATTAAACACGAGGGGGGAAAAAAGAACTATTGATTGAAATCACAGTTCTAACAAGTGAAGTATATTATTCATTACATCACTGTGCCAACAGACAGATTTAAATTTTTGCACATGTTAATATTACATTGTCTTTCCCCCTTATTGTTAAATATAGTCAAATAATTTAAAACTTCATTGTTTAAGACTTCAGACATAATATTTTAAATATGCCAACTTTACACAATGTTTAATTATATCAGCTTCAAATATATAAGATTACATATTATACTACCATAGTTACATTGTTTTAATTAAAGTATGTCAATTCATAACTCACAATTTAATATAGAAGCCGGACTAAGAATTTTAAGAAATTATCTGTTGCAACCAAGAAAAAAAATAAGATACAATGAAATTGGAATGGTGACAAAGACTTGAATCAATAGAAATACACAGTTTGGTGTTTGGTGCACATCACACTGCATGGAAAGGGAAAGAGTGGGCGTGGTTAAAGAACCTTGCCAAAAAAAGACAAGAGATCAACCAACCCCGGCCTATTCTTCCATTTTTTGTATTAAACAAAAAAATATATTCAATATTAAAAACTATTGTCCTTGAACTAGCTACAACAGGAATATCCGTTAAATACGTACTACAACTTTATATAGATTTATTGCAGTACAGCATGTTTAATTTTTCCATAATTGAGACTAAACATTACACTTGGTGTCAAAGGGGTGAACGGTGAATAAGGTCACAATTCCCACGAGTTTTGAAGAAAAAATGGAAGCGGAAGTGTTGGAAAATTGTATACTTTTTCACGGTTTACAGCAAACTGGAGACTAATAATGGGAGCATGGACCTGCAGTGCATTTTCCATTATACGAGTGTGAAATGGGAAAAATTAAATGTAAACTCTGTTCGAGAAAACCTCTGATGCGATAAAGCACTCAAGTGCCAAGTCACAAGTCTGTATAGCCCTGTATATGTATAATAAACAATTGCCTTGTTGCTTTTCAGCGAAGAAATTTCACTTACCAGAAGCCTTCAAACATTTATAAACAGTTCCCAAAATCCCAATCTTATAAATAGCTACTCGAACCCATGCAAAGATGACTAACCTATGTTTTGTATATTATAAAAACCACTTAAGTTATATAACATGAATATTTTAAAGACAAAATTGTAATTAAAAAGTCAAAATATAAACAATTACATTTCACTGCTGATATTTTTTAATAAAAATTCATTCCATGCGATTCACTATTTTTTAATAATAACTGCAGTATTTTAGTTTCCTCCACGATTTTCACCATTTCAATGGAAACAAATAAATCATTTTTTTTAAAGAAAATCTCGGATTATCCTGTTATATTTATGGGATAAATCAACACTTTCACTTTCAGTTATTATATTTAAAACACCGACAAAAATTTCTACACACAGATAACACTTTTAAACAATTCAACATTTATCTGATGTAAACATGAAAAATACCAATAACTGGATCAAACGCTCAGAATCAACATAGGTTATGATCAAATAGTAGTTACTGTATGTATAATACTATATATAATTGTTTTTAAATAAATCCCCTTGAATTAGACTGCTATATCAAAATTACTAAATATCAGCGTTTATGAATTTAGCCTTTTATGAGTTCTGCAAATAATATACAAACACATTTTAGCTTTTACATCCATTTTATTCGAATAAGAACAATTTAAATTTGTGCAATGCAATCTTTTTTAATGCATGGCCAGATTTGTGCGCAAATAAAGTTGCTGTAATAATCCTATTTAGTTCTGAATTACCTTTTATTTAAAAAAACACCAAAGTTGGCAAATTTTGAGTCGTAAATTTTCATCTTATTTTATGTCGACTCACCTGTGCAAAAACGAAATCACGTTTCCCTAGTTACCCACTGCAACAAAATCATAATAATACATAATAACAAATTAAAATAATTACACTTTCACAGGTTCAGTGCACAAATACAATTGAAGTCACTATTAACATGGAAACAACTATAACTGCCGTACAATATGAAGATCAGATGGAGAACACTGTACCTAAAATAAGGAGAGTGGCGGGAAAACGGTTGACCTTCGACCTTTCCGCAGCACGTGGTTCCATTGCAAAATAGGAAAACCTTGTATCACGTCTGCCAGCAAAATGAAAGAATAAAAAAGGTAATATATAAGTACATACCAAGTAGGTACCAGGCGGTGATAATTACAACACAGATTCGTCATTCCTTATTGTACACAGGAAAGAAATGAAAAAGTAATCCACATTCAGGAAGTTGTTGTGGACATACAATATACTGTATAAAGGTAACAAGGTCAAACACATCCTAAAAAAAATCATTTAAACTTTAAAAGGAGGAGAAACCAGAGTAGATCCAAACACAAATGTAGGCAGACTTTTGAAAAGACTTTTTATAATCATTGGAATTAACAATTTACAGGATAGAACAATCAAAATATTTTTAGATTTTTAGTTTGGCAAATATCCAAATAAAAATGGTCAAATGAAGTGAAATTCAAGAAAGTGCATTTACAATTTAGCTACTGTAGAAATTGTATACAATATAGGGTATGCTACCTTGACTTTTATTTAAACACATAGGTGTTTGTAATTGTCTGATGACATCAAACCGCACGCAAAAAAGGAAATAAACCGTTAGGATAAACTGCGATGTAACTAAATAAATAGCAGATGTTTTTTGAGAAAGATAAAAACTACAAACAACAACACTTTCAAGTGTCTGTCCTATAAATAATATTGTCATAATAAATTTCTGTACTCAATTATTTGCTATAAAGTACGTTCATTTGAGAAACGTCTTCAATTTCAATTCCAAAGTACATTCCAATTTGGCTAAATTATTCACTGCAATGTCCGTAAATAGCTGGGGATATTTCCGGGAAGTTGGGTCGCAAAAATGCCTTTAAACGGAGTTATAAAAATACGTTGGAGTCGTATGCAAAGCCAACCGACTATAGAGGGGAAAACAATGCAAAATTCGACCAGTTACTTATCGATTATTGACCTATATTGCATAACGAAGCCTGTACAAACATAGCAATCACGCAATGTCATATGAATTCCAGGAACCAATCATCAATATTTCAA
The DNA here is from genome assembly GCA_023279145.1 of Glomeris maerens. Taxonomy (NCBI): domain Eukaryota; kingdom Metazoa; phylum Arthropoda; class Diplopoda; order Glomerida; family Glomeridae; genus Glomeris; species Glomeris maerens. The sequence continues at coordinate 5,322 of WWPM01020999.1, forward strand.
TGATATAGGTACAGCAATAACGACGGCAAACTATAAATACTGCGTATTAGCCTCATTTTTTCAGAATTGGTGGAAGAATTTTGATGAAAGTGAATAAATCTAAAAAAAAACTAAAAATATATATATTTTACCAATGTGACAATTTGTCAACTCGCTTGCCTCTAAAATTTCAAAACGCTTCATTACGGTGAACCATTTGGAAATTAATAAACAATTTCGATCGAATTCCGTTGGTCCACAGAAACGTTCCATTTTATTTGAATTATAGGGTCACTGCGATTGGTCCGATCGAGATGACGTCATCAACATAGCATAACAAAGAGCAGTAAAAGTGTTCGAATTTAGTAGTTCCATTTGGTGACATCAACAGATGGAAAGTAGAACACTTGCAGGGTATATAATGCCGGGGTGGGGTCCTTTGTCAGGACAAGGGTTATATTTCAATGTTTTTGACCTCTTATAACTGAAATATCGCATACAGGGATAATTCAGTAAGGAGGTCCACCTATATATTTTATAAAATTAAATATATATACTTATATAATTACTCGGAAATGGTAAAATCAATAATTCTGAAATTCGGCGAGACATCTTCTCTAAAAATTAGCAAGACTTAAAAGTATAACATGCCGGTTAACCTAAATTGTAAAATAAATTTCGCTTGTTTAGTGTATTAGAAAATAAGATAACAATTAAATCATTTCTGTTCATGTGAATAGTCATAGTCATAAAAATTAATGAAAATATATAAAAATACGCGTATTCTTATACAACGTTACACGACAGTTTTCGAACATGAAAATCAACCAACTTTCAATTAAAATACGTTGCCAAGGGTAACCAAGCAATTTCTTCATCGTGCAAAAAAACACATGACACTAAAAATGGGGAAATACATATATGCTCACCGTTTGTTTTTCACTCCGGTTTCTCATTTCCGAGCTGCAAAAAACGACGTGACGCAGTTATTTCCTTCGACCGTCAAATTATCACAACCTGCAGACAAGTACGAGAATTGAGAAAATCAACCTACATATATCGGTGTCGGCATGAAATGGATGAAAACAGAGACACGCCTACAATGCGGTGACTAATCACAGGGCATGAAACGGTTACGTGTCGCCTAGCGCATGAAATGCGAATTTGTGATTGGTCACACCTGCGGATAGGTGGCGTGATACCACATTATAGAGCCCTTGGTAGAAAAAGAGTGGCCATTGTGATGCCTGGTATTCATTGATTCTGCCATGTTTCTCCTCAACCACGCCTACCTCGGCAGGAAATGCATGGAGGGAAGGGGAGGGGCTAAATGGCGTACGTACACTCCTCCCAAGCTAGCACAGTACTAAGTAGCATCCCGATTACCCAATACAATTGTGACGTCATCATTGTGCGGTCGTCACTGACAAAAAACACATTGTGACGTCATTATGATGGTTTGTTACTGATTGGCTAACGGAAAAGATAGTTCTATTGGCATGGCCTACTCCGCCCAATGAGCTTCACGTACCGTGAAATAAACATGGCGGTGTTATAGCCAATGGGCAATATCTATCCTTTGAAAGTGTCCTATAAAAAACACACCAATTTGCGTTTTCGCTCAGTTTCAATAGTTGGATAAAGGTAACCACTCTGCTCGCGTAAACTGCTACAACAACCTCGTACAACGAAAAAGATGGCGCACTTTAGCAGCGTTTTGGACAGGGATGATTTGGTGGTATGCCCTTATAACAAAGCCCACCGTGTTAGTCAGGGACGCTTTCAGAACCACATCATCCGATGCAGAAAGGTGAAATGAAAGAAAGCATTTTGGGCCCATCTATAATATGTATCTAATGTTGCTTTGTTCTGTTAATAGAGTAGTGAAGCTAGTGGGATGGAAACTTGTCCGTTCAATGCGTCGCATATATTTCCAAAAATACAAAAACAGGAGCACCTAGCAACATGCCCCTTTAGGGTCGACATGGAAAAAAATTTTGTTTCCTGTTAGTTTGGGTTACTTTCAATTAAAATGTTTATTACAGATGGTATTGAAATTTAATTGGAATGTACATTTTCCCTAATTTTCATTAGTTTCCTCAAATTCTTTGGCAAGTACAGAAGTTCCCGCGTACAGCTGTGTTCCGATTGACAGTGGGGAAAATTGGGACAATGGTTAATAAAAAAAAGTACAAATTTGCAATGAAGTTACTGATAATTCTCAATGTGGAATCGTAATTTCAGAGGTGGACGGTTCAGCATCCGCAGGATATGATCCAAAGAAACACGCGAGCAAATTGCAGTTTGTCAGCTCTGCAACTCTGTTTGTAAAATTGGTGTCATTTTTACTTTCGTCAAACACAAGAACTTTTCGATTACATGTCTTTCTTTTGAAATGCAGAGCGGGAAAGAAGCCAGCAGAAAAGAGGCAGTTCCGAAAAGACTTGGCAAAACCCCGATCCGTGTTTGTACTCCTAGCTATTCTGCATGGTAGAAATTAAATTTGAGCAGGGTCCAAATACCATTTTCTTTTACAGTTCACCAGAGCAGCAAGTCGAAAGACCTTCTAGCACGTTAACCGAACTGAGACCTCCTCGTGCCCAACCTTTGGTAATGTTAACCGTATGTCATCGCTAGTGTGAATCGGTATGATCACTAATTTTTTTTATTACCGTCTTATGCAGGTAATGCAAGGCACAATGAACCCAAGCGCTGTTGGAGTTGGACGTGGACAAAATAATTGTGATAACCCTAAATACTGTTATTATATTATTTTCTTAAGTGTGACTTAAGGATTAATTTTGAAAATGTATAATTTAACAGCCAATAATTCGCCTCATCGTCTTGCGGCCAACATATTTGGTGGGAGAGTGAAAACCGAGGACGATACTAGAGTTACGCGCACACCGATCGGCCGAGGCAGAGCTGCGGTCCAGCAGCAGCAATTCGTTCCAAAGAGAGAACCTTGCAAGTTTCTCATAATATGCTGATATTCCGATCTATACTGTAAACCAACTTGGTGCAGAATTACAGCCAATAAAATGCTTACAAACTTACGGTATTACATTCAGTTTTGACATTTTTATACTATGTTAATAATGGGCACTTTTTACAGAGTTGGTTTACAATAGATTGGAAACACTGGCTACATTTGTGGAATATATGGCATATAAAAGAAGCTAATAATTTTCAAATTTTGACTAGTGTGAAAACGTTTTGAACCTGGCTTTGAGATGTGGACGACAACATCATTTTAGCTGGAAATTCGACGAGATCTGGAGAAAATGGCAGGAATTCTTAGAAATATGCTTTAAGAATTGTCTGTTATGTGTTTTTATCATTTTACTTTGCTTTAACGAAGATTTGTATTCAGTTGTATTGTAGCAAAGTATTTTTTTAATCTAAACTGCACAGTTTTGCAAGACAATATTAAAAAATTCAGGTCTGCAGAACAATGAAAGTTGGGTTTCTTGCAATTAGCTAGAAACCAACTTCACAAATGGATGTCTTCCTGCAAAACAACTGTGTACGTATCTATACTTAACTTTATTTTGTCAGGCGTTTGAATTTGTCATTCCTCATTGAAACACAATGTATAAGTTCTATTCTATATCTGTTGTATGCATTTCAAAAGATATGTTCTACTGGTTTTTCAAATAAAGTATTTGAAAGTTTCCGCCGCATGAAAGCATCATTTTTTCCATTGGTTATGGACTTGGTGAATTCGCATCAAGCTTCTAGCCATTTGTGGTCACTAGATGGCGCTTCAAATTTAAGCCTATTTGACAAAATGGTGAAAGCCTGGTACATGAAAAACGACGGTGAAGAAGATCAGAGATCAGAACTTCATTTAGATCCTCCACAATATGTAAATTTGGAAGAACTTTTCGCCAAAACTGGAGTTCTCTACTGGCTAGTGAGCAAGTTTCTTATTTTACATAAACCGAACTAATAAAAAAAATAACCCTCTAAGTTTTCTTAATTTTGAAGCTGGATGCAGAAAATTACGAACAAGAAGGACGATTGGCTGAAATATGCGAGGAGAGGAATTATAATTACAAAGATTTCATAGAACTTTCCAAGGACAAACTAGAAAACTATGACGAAAAAGTCAGTACTTTAACAAGGTTTATCACAATGATTCATTGCAATTTTAATTCAATTTTGTAAAGTATTATTATTTAAATTAAGTTAAGAAAGCTATATGCTGAACTCAAGAAAAATTCCACAAACTCCAACAATGATCAAGTACGCAACACATTTAAAGTAATAAAGCATGACCTTGGGCATTAAAGATCTGCCAATGAAATTAAATGTGTAATTTGGCCTTTGTACTTTAAACAAGGCCAAATTTAAATGCATAATGCTTTAAACAAATATCTTAAAATATTATTTTCTACAAAACTTTAATATTTTATGAAGATAACTTGCCAGGCAAAAATATGTATTTTGTGGAAGAAACAGAAATATTGAACGTATATATTACCCATAACATATAATTGTCAAATTAGCTATTTTATTAATATTAAAAAAGTACATATTACAACGATTTCAAATAGCTTTTGCACTCCCATTGTGTAAATTCATTTGGTTTGAATTGGCCACTTGTATTTTCTGTATATTTGTCAGTAATTTTGCAACAAAAATATTTGAGCATTACCACATTAATTAACTTTCGATCTTTGCTTTGCAGTTAAAAATTTTCTACAAGGAACACCTTCATGCAGACGAAGAAATTCGTTTTGTTTTGCGAGGCAGTGGATATTTTGATGTGAGGGACAACGATGACAAGTGGATTCGTATATTGGTCACTAAAGGAGACTTGATCATTCTACCTGCTGGAATATATCACCGATTTACCCTGGACCATCTTGTATAAATATTAATATAAAATTATTGAAACTATATACTCAACATAAATGGCGTGATCAAGAACCTGTCATGTTTCAGAATGACATTCGAGTGATGCGGCTATTTGTGGGAGAACCTGTGTGGACACCTTACAATAGACCATGTGATGACCATCCATCTCGCAAAACATATATTGAAAACCTTTTCAAGTCTTCCAACAAGATACACGGCTAAAAGGGTCGTGTATTAATTATGATATGGTAGATTTTGCGGCAACTAAACACCATGGAACTAATATCAGCAAAATATACTCACAGAATTAACCAAGATTTGAATTACTAATTTTATAACAATTCTACTCAAACTATTTGCAATAAAATAACTCGCATGTCAGCGATTCCAGAGGAAATTATTCATTAATTATTATACCGGGTGTTTCATGTAACCTGAGACAACTCGATCGGAAGTTGGAATCTCAAAAAATAGGCATCGTGTACAAATAATTGACCGAGATGAAAAGTTGTTATTTTCATGGGGGATGTAGCCTATATATGTACAATTTTAGTTTTTACCAAGTTATAGGGTATATAATTCCATTATACATAGAAATTGTAACCGCTTTTGCATTTTTCTAGTAAAAACTGAAGTAAGTAACGATCGTGCGACTTAGGAGGCCACAGAGTACGCGAATAATATGAATTACACGAGAAACAAATTGCATACGTACCTTATTTAAAATCGAATAAAGCGGCAAATGAAATTTCATGCTGTCGTCGGCCTTGACCGACAGATGGCGCTGCACGTCATTGGCTTTTTACTGGCGGCAGGAAAAATAAAAAAAAACAAATACGTATTATAAAGATAAAATTCATACTATCACTAGTATACGTTATAAATAATACATTAATGTTGTGAAAAATTCCGGTTAATACTCAGGAATTTATAATAATGAAGTTAAAAAGATATTACTCTAAATGTTAGAACTCTTGGATTCCTGTAGTACGCTTTACAAATTTGCATGTCATATTTTAATAGAACTTCAATATATTTTGTTAGAGAAGAAATGTAGTAACAATATTGTATGAATTCCTGGTCATTTCTTGCAGGATTCATTTGTACATTTTTCACAACAAAATGACATTAATTTTTATTGCAAGAAAATATACGAATCAACATCCAAATTCGGCATTCAGTGGGTAAGAATTAATTATCATATGTAATGGAAATCGTTGCTTTCTTTTTTACATTTTATTTAATATGTTCATCACATAGTGACACCAGGATTAGTTACGTCACTTAAATTAGGAAAAGAACTGTCTTGCAAGAAAAGCTTTGGATAGCAATTACTATAATAACACAATGGACTATACTGTATTTGTTTAGAGAAATAGGCGACATAATTAACTGAACAAAAATGCACAAAAATTGTAATTTGACTGCTCGTGTAGTTGTTTCGAAGCGAAACGTAACGTCTACTTCTTCGTTACATACACCGGATCTCACTGCAATATATTGTCGAAAGTGGAATCCTTCACACAGTTTACTATTAAAAACCCTTATCTTGTCAATGTCTTCTGTTTTCATGCTTCCAAATCGTGAACGTATAACATTTCTGATCGGCCTAAACCGGCTTCGGCGAAAGACGGAGGTTCGGGACACTCCATTGTCGGCTGACATGGAAGTACTCGTCTGGGGAAATTTGCTGTGATTTCAAACTCGTTTGGCGATTGGTCATGGCAAAACACAAAGTAGTACAAGTACTGCCGTAAAGGACAAATAACATTTTGTAGTTGTTGCAACATATTCAGCCTCGTTTTCAGGGTACCCAATGATGCATCAAAATTTCCTGCAACTTGTTTTACCATATTTCGTTGATATTTCATTTATCTGAACAAGAATTTAAATTGTTAAACATAGTATTTTTAAGCAAACCATTGAAATGGTTGCACATATCAAAAGTACACAAAAATGACTTGTTTATATTGGACCAGAAACTTTTCTGAAATTTTAGACTCTCCGTGTAAAGCACTCTAATTAAGCTCCCTGACCATTGGGTATCCTGACATTCTATATACCTTAAGAGAGTGATTCCTCATAAATCTCCGCTCCAACCTTGTTCCCTCTGGAAGCTTGATCACTACGTGAATGGTGTTAACCGCGTCAGTGCTTGGTTCGTTTGGCACTTGATCCGCCAATTCAACTTTCAAGTGCTGAATTTCCTGAGTATAGTAAAAATTGTCAATATTCTATTACATTCAAGTTATTGACTTGGATAGAACCTCTCGCTTTCTTTGCGCCTGTAGTTCCTTCTGTCGCTTCTGCATTTCTTCCTCGTCTCGCTGCCGTCTTTCCTCCATCTTCCGTTTCTCCTTTTCCTGATCGGCTTTCAGAGACTCCAAGTAGGCTTCGTCTTGCTGCTGACGTATAGTTTGATTTAACGACCTCTCCAGTCTGCAATGCAGAACAAATACGTTTCAACTGCGTGATAATCAAATACCCTTTGAAATGCAAAACATATGTAATTAACATACGAATAACAGTCAAACATGAAGTAGAATCTACAATTGTCGATACCGAATACAAATCCACAGCAAATGTATTTTTAAACAATTGTATTACATCACTTTCAAGTTTCAATCCTCTTTCGGTCGCAAGACTCTACTAAGTTTAACATTTTAAAGAAAGATATTCAACTGCTGCCTGTATCTATACATAATCAAACTATTTCTCTGTGTAGAAAGACAATTAATTACCTCTCTGCTCGAGCAGTGAGAAGAGAAGATTCATTTTCTTGTGTAACCTGCCGCAGCCACAAGACGAGTTCCCTGGACTTAACTGGACCTTCGAGTCTCGCTACAACAGTCATTCGGTTTTCACGCAACACAATTACTGCCAGGAATGGATAACAGTTCTCCCTCAGCGCTTGAGATGCTTTACAATCCCATGCAAAATTTTAGTTCATAAATACATGATTGATGGGAAAAACATTGGAAATCAGTTAATATTTATCAAATAACCTCTGTAACCTTCAGCTGACTGGATAGAACATGCCCAGAAGAGCATGTTATGGTTAATAAATTCGATAACACCCTGATCACTAAGCGTAAGCCTTAAGGATAAATAAAAATAAAATTCCTTTATGATTGCCAGTTATTAAACAAATTTCAATTCTATGACAAAACCTGCAAAATTCGCCAGTGTCTTCGTGCTCATCACCATGCAGATACACCAACAGAAACTTCAATTCACGTTTAGCGTCGTTTAAAGCCTAAAAAGTATCTAATTAAAGTGATGAAGCAGCTTAATTGTCTTAATACAGATTATCTGGCCAAGAAACCATACCTGACTGTAAGTACCCTGATAAAATACAGGATGCACCGAGCCGTACTTTGCATCATACCGAGTTATGAAGCTTATAACATCCCCGGCAGGATCTGTGATAACTGTTACAGGGTAATTATTTTATTGCTGTAACGTAAGGGGTGGCAGAATATCTGAAATAATTAATCTATTCTTACATCTTCTTGGATCTGGCCTTATTAGTCTAGCTGAAATTGAAAATAACGCATATTTATACGCGATTCACTTTCTAGGGTAAATTATACTCACAGACAAAGTTGAAAACGCTAATCAAAGTTGAATAAAGAAACCGGAATGGGAAGGTGAAGAAGTAACTCCAGCTTCCTCTAAAGTACGGCCTCGCCACCGTGTACGTTCTGTGTGACAGAAATCAATGAATGTCATATAATGCAGCAAGAAAGCAAATAAAATAATCCACAAAAAAGCTTATTAAAAAGCAAAATATTGCAGTACATTTAATAAAATTTAAGGCAAGTACACTTTTCTGAACAACTTCAACAAAATTCTGATTGTTCCTCAAAACAAATCCCACAATTTTTCTAATGACAACTTTCAACGCAGAAAACATGCAATGTACATTTCCAAGCAACGTTTACATTAATGATAACTTCTACATATTTCTGACATTCAAAGCAAAATTCAACAGACTGAAAATAACCCATATTCTGTTTTGCACGCATAAGCAGCAAATAATTCACACATTATTTGTAAAATGTATTCTTTTGATTGACCTCTGATCTATGGGATGTGTGACAACTGCTGGAGGGTTTTGCGACGGTGGACGAAACACAGACGGTGTCCCTTCTTGCATATTTAACGTGTCTTGAACTGCGACCTTTGATGACATCAATCAACAACTTAAAATATGACGACATTCAATGGAGCAATTGCAGAAAAATATCATTTAGTGTAGATTTTACTTCCAGATCCCAATTGTGCGATTCCAGTAAATGCCGACATCGTTCCGTGTCTTCCATTCCAGTTAGATCCTGTAAATTGTTAACAATTGATTAATAACGAATTGATTTGGCCAAGTGTAGATGTGCATTCAGTTGCGACATTTTCAAATGCATCGAATAATTTGCAATTACCACATTGCAGAAATGGAAAAATTAATTATAAAAAACTGTAATTCGCTTGAAACACTCCGCTAATTACCTGGAATTGTAATAATTTATCGGTTTGCGACGAAGTTAATTGATCTTCGTCGGCCATCTTGCAGATATCAAGCTAAAATGTTGCCCATTTCATTGGAATGAAGCACTGGAACACTCCGTATATTTCCAGCGTAATCGTCGGTTAATGAAAAAAGAGAAATGGCATTAACTCTTTTTTATCGTTAAAAACAAAAATTATAATAATCAGCTCCGAATTACTGCACCTAGAATTTCAAAACCCGAAAACTGATATTTGATAATAATTAAGCCAAACACTGTCGACGGTTTCAGGAAAATATCGAAGTCTTGTTTCCCATATCTGCCAACAGATGTCGTTGTTTTAGAAATGCGATGTTGACTTGTTACTTACGCCTTCGAAGCTATCGGCCATGAAGTAAATTTATGCAACAGAGGCGTAAATAGAGAACTGCAAAGCGGAAAGTAATATGGTGTTTCATTGGTGTACTTTAAAAACAATTACTTCATGGGAAACATTAATTTCCAATAATTTGTTTTTTTAGACATCCTTTTCATTTTTATGGCAAACTTCGATGAAATATGCAAATCAAGT